>PVKE010000056.1:117418-239458 GCA_004027555.1 Craseonycteris thonglongyai | reverse complement strand
AGACGGAGGATCAAATCCCGGCCCCGGCCCTTGTGGACCCATGTGCTGAACTGGGGTGAGGTTCCCATGCTGGAGGCCCCAGCTCAGCTCCAGCCCTGCACGGCCCCCGCCCACCTGTGTGGAATGAAACTATGTGGAAAAGCCAATGATGTGCAACTATGGAGACTGTTCTGGGCCCTCCCCCTTCTCTCTGTCTCTGTCTCTGCCTCTGTCTCTGTATCTCTCTCTCTCTCTCTCTCTCTGTCAAAAACAATTAAAAAAAAAATCTTAAAAAAAAAGAAGACTAGATACTTCAGGACCTATTTCCCAAAGACTCGAAGTTTGATGCATTCCCTTCCAAAGTTTTTTTTTTTTTAATATTAGATGTGTGTAAACAAAGAAATATAAGCATGTATATATACATACACACAGACAAGTAGACATCCACAGTTGGCTTTATTGTTTGTTTTAGAACGGGGAGGTCATCTGTATTATGTACACTTGGTCTGATCTATATAATCTATTGAGAATTTTCTACATTGGTACATACAGATCTAACTTACAGCATCTGCTACGGCCCATTGTGTTGAGTGGACTGTCATTTATTTAACTGTCCCCTGTCTGTCCACTGGGTGGCTTCTTTTATTTGCTTTTTCAAGTACAGCTGCAACAGACATCACTGTGCACATGTATGCATCTTGGCTTTCTCGTGCCGGAATTTCTTTAGCATGGATTCCCAGAGGTGAAACCATCTTGTCAACAAATACCGTGTTTCCCTGAAAGTAAGCCATCCCCCGAAAATAAGACCTACTTACAGTGTTGCCTCTCACTGAAATATGTATAAGGCATCCCCCTGAAAATAAGACCTAGAGCATCTTTGGGAGCAAAAAGTAATATAAGACACTGTCTTATTTTCAGGGAAACAGGGTACGCAGGTTGTAGGTTTTGATCGGTAGCGTCCACAACATGTAGTCCCCGCCTGTAAGGACAGAATAACTAATAAGGATGGGAAGGGATTAGCTCTGCTGCTTTTTACTCTCATTTCAGATGAACATGTACAGTGACCCTGGGGGCACACGGTAGGACATTGGCAGCAGCAGTCTTGGAATCCAGGTGTTTGCTCCTCAGGAATGTAACAACTATTTGTGGACAAGTGGCTCTTCCTCACGTTCACCACTGTGACTGCCTGTGTGCATTGAAACTGAAATGCACCCCAGGAGAGAGAGAGAGAGAGACGTCACGTCTGGCTGGAGACATTTTTAAGGCTTAATGAAGAATGTGGTCTTCGAATATGGCCTTAAAGGGTGAGAAAGAGCTCAGCGTTTAGCAATTAGCAGGAAAGGGAAGCCTTTCACATCTAGAGACGAGGAGGGGGAGAGGCCCTGGTGTGGACGGCAGCGAGTAAATCTGAAGATTCAGATTTAGCCGTGGCGTTAGATCCAGATTGGAGAGAGTCTTTTTTTTTAAGATTTATTTTATTGTTTTTGACACAGATAGAGACAGAGAGAAGGGGGAGGGCCCAGAGCTGTCTCCATAGTTGTACGTCATCGGTTTTCAACATGGTTTCATTCCACAGGTGGGCAGGGGCCGTGCAGGGCGGGAACCGGGCTGGGGGCCTCCTGCATGGGAAGCTCACCCCAGTGCAGCATATGGGTCCACACGGGATGGGGCCGGATTCGAACCTCGGTCTCTGGGGCTGCAAAATGAGCACTTAACCCCCTGAGCCATCCCGGCTTCCCCTGGAGAGAATCTTAAGAACTAGAGACAAGTCTTCTAAAGGCTTCAGGGTGCCCAAGGGCATGGGCAGTGTGCAGTGATCAGCAACCTTGTTCTAAAACAGGCTTTGAGAGGCAACGCTGACTTCTGAGTGAGGTTTCAGGATTTTATTTTGCTGGGAGGGTGAAAAAATGAGTGTGACAGCAAAAGAAATTGCTTTTCTGAAGTATTTTAATTTTCACTTCCTCTATTTTTCAAAAAACAAAACAAAATAGCGAAAGGGGAACTTCAGGGAAGTAAGACAGGTTACCCAAACCGTCCAACCTTAGGGGAGAAGCAGAGTGTCTAAGGGTGTCGACAGGCTACGTTGCAAATCGGACCTAACACAGGGCTGTCTCACGTGCGCACGTGAACTTAGCGTTGGGTTGGGCGAATGTGTAGGAGGACACATAGATGTTTACTCGGGGAACCAAGGAAAACTTAACACGTTGAAAAATGCATCCAGTCTGGCCCTGCTTGTCCGCATCACACAGAGCCACTGCTGGACCTGTGGTGTCTGCCTTTCGTAGAGGAACTTCACTGAGGACTGAAATGACTTAACATGCAGCAAATGTACCTCACCCGTGAGCAGTGGCTCCTGATAATGTGCTTGATGTCCTCGTATGTCCCATCTGTGGCCGTGTGATCCGGTCCTTTGCTCTCCTGCCCCACGGGTCACCCTTTCGCAGCCTCTTTCCCTTCGGCCGTGAAACCTGTTCACTTCTCTCCCATTTAAAAAACAAATAGCAAAACAAAGAGTCAAAAGCTCACAGGTCCGTATCACGACCTTCCGCTTTCTATAAAGTCCACTTGTAGTTGGAACTTTATTTTTTAAGCTTCTTTCCTTCTTGCTCATTTTAAACACGCAAGGACGAGGTTTCTGCCTCCTCCTCCCCCAAACAAAGTCACAGAATGTGTCCTTGCTGTTCTCAGACGTGTCCTGTGGACACTGCCCAGACCTCCTGCAGCCTCGGACGCTCCGTCACCTTCTCCCCAAAACTCTAGAACTTTCCAGGCTTCCCATCTCCCCTCTGCCCGGTTCCACCGAGGGCCTTAGAGGTCAGGGTCCCCCAGAGTTCTCAGGATGGAACCGTGCACACGTGAGGATGGGGCCCCAGCCAGCCGTTCCCAACCAGATGTCTGCTCCCGCCATTCAACCGCCTGCCCTGGTCACCCATACCTGCTGTCAGGACCCGCCGGGGAGGCCTGCCCGGTCTCCTGGGGGACGTCTCCCGGGCACCACATGCTCCTTCCATCCAGAGCATCCGCTCCCCTGCCACCTCCCTCCCAGAAAACGGCTACACACACACATGCACAAACATGCATGCACACACATTCACACACACGCACATGCATGCACACGCACACATGCATGCATGAGCACACATTCACATACCCGTGCACACACCCACGCGTGCAATCACACACATGCACGTGCATGCATGCACACCCACCCACACATGCCTGAATGTGCACATGCACATATGCATGCACACACCCACACATGTACATACCAACACATGCATGCACACATGCACACTCACACACCAACACATGTGATCACATGCACACATGCATGCGCACACACATGCACACGGCCAGTGAGACCAGAAACGAGGCAGTGCCCCCAACAACTGCACACAGCACAGATGAGGGTCAGGACAGAGTCCAGACTGGATTTTCCACTCCCTCGTTTCTCGGCCGGGGGTGGTCGTCTCCCCTGCCTGGGCCTCTGGTCCCCCATCTGCAAAGTGGACGGATAATAGGACCCATGATGGGGCCTGTGGTCCCCACGGTGCTGCTGTCAGGATTAAATAAACTGTGTGGAGCGCCTCACCACAGAAGTGTGTGCTGTGCTGCTCCTCCGGGCTCCACCCGTATTCCACGTGGACTGTGATACTCCCCTCTGCAGAAGGACATTCACCACCTCCTGTCACCCCAACACCCCAATCCCGCATCTTGTCAGTAGAATGCAGCGTCATCCCTGTGCCTCGATCCCGGGCTTTCACACGCTCTCCCCGGGTCTGCCTGGACACCTGCTCCTTCTGCAGGTGTCAGGTGACTGTCACCTGCTGGGGAGTCTGATCCAAGGGACTCAGCACATGCCCTGCACTTCCTTTCACACGGTGCGTAGGCTTCGTGGCAGTTTGTTGTCGTGGGTTCTGCGTCTAGTTTATCCCTTAAATTGTGCTCTCTGGGACGGAAGGGCCTGTGTCTCTCTTCCCCACTGCGCTCAGAGTGTCTTAGATGCAAGCGTGCCGTCGGCCACGCGCCCTAGGGACGGGGGAGGGGAGGGGAAGAGGCTAGACAGCCCACTCCCGGCCTCGCAGGAGGAAAAGAATGCGGACTATTTCCAGTAGCTAAATAGCAACTAGTTCCTCTTAAGCTGAATACATGCAATTGCGTTTTCAACCCATTTTTCACATGTTTGCAGTTTCGAATCCCCGATGGGGGGCTCCCTCACAGACTCAGAGGGTTGGTTTTGAAAATGCAGGGTGACGCCGTTGGTCTGAGTCCCCCGACTGCGCGAGCCCACAGCCCACGCTGACACCGTGAGCCCTGGCCCACCCGGCCGGCAGTTACCGTGTGTCGCCATCGTCTCCTAAGCCCACCAGCCAAGGTTTCATGAAGCACATGTGAGCCACTGTCCCACGGGATATGGACAGAGATTTTCCCACCCACCTCTTCTCCCAAACCCCGGAGGTCAAGGTCCAGAGACGTCACGCGTGTCTGCACGGAGCCCGTGCCTGGTGGCATGTGTGTCTGCACCGTGGTCTCCCGCGGGGGGTTCTCCTCGCCACCCACCCTTCTTCCACACTAGGTGCAGCTACATGATCGACAACGTGATCCTCCTGGTGAACGGGGCGTTGCAGAAGAAGCCCGCCACGGAGATCCTGCCCAAGTGCCACCCGCTGGGCCGCTTCACGGAAATGGAGGCCGTGAGCATCGCAGACACGCCTTCCGACCTCTTCAGGGCCGTCCTGGTGGAGACGCCCTTAGGTACAAATGCACGCGCAATCGCGCGTTGTCACGGTTGCTAGGAGGCCGACGTGCAGGTCACACTGTCTTCCGTGAATAGCATCACCTAGGCGGGACGTGAGGGACTCGTCTAGTCTCGCCCACGCGAGATACACACTCAGATCAAGACACACAAGGTGACCGGCCACCGGAAGCCCAACGCCCTGCCCCACACACACACGAAAGAGCTTGTGATTTTTTTCCAAGCTGTCCATTTTCGAGCTGGGTGTTTCCTGTCATGAAGGGCCTACCCTTCCATTTTCAACTTCTGTCTTTTGCCCGAGATGTCTCAAGGACATCTGTCCAGTGATCTGAAACAATGATGCCAAGAGCACGAAGCTCACGATCAGTTGGCACTGGAAATAGCTGTCGCGTTCGAAATGCCCAGGGGACAGTTTCGTGGGCATCGCTGTCAGGGACTCCGAGCTGTATCAGGGCACCCTTGACCGTGTGTCAAAGCCGTTGCCGTTGAGTGCAGACGTTGTAAAAAGGAGACAGGAACTGTGTCACCGGGAAGCGTCCGATGCTAAGGGTGCTGGTCACAGAAGAAGGGGTGGTGGGTCTGGAATCAGACACCCGTGAGCTGGGAGCCAGGTACAGCCTGTTCCCCATGCGGTGACGGAGAGCAATTCGGGTTCCCTCGCTTCCTTTGTTTTAGTTTCCAGAACTAAATAAGACCCAGTTGAAGCGCAACTCCACGCTTGGCTCATAGTCCGGTTGCAGGCGGTATTAGTATTAGATAATGGGGGACAGGGGAACACAGGCTCAGAAGACATTTCCCACCGTTTCTGGTTAATCGATTGATTGGGGGTGACGATTTCTGTTTTCCAGCTCCGTTCTTCCAAGACTGCATGTCTGAAAACACGCTGGATGAACTGAACATCGAAATACTGCGCAATAAACTCTACAAGGTGACTGCTTCCCCCAAACATTCCATTGCTTCCCGATTACGTGGTGTGCTGTACCCGGAGCTCTTTGCTGCACGCAGCTTTGCCCAGGAGCCAGCTTCCTCGGCTGCAAATCCGTGCACGCCTAGAACGTGCATGTTGGCTTCCACCAGCCAGAGAGGCCGTTGGAGAGGCAACCCCCTCCCCCATTCTCCTCTGTACCCCCCAGCTCTTTGCTGGGAGCATGGAAGCTGTCCATTGGATGGGTGGGTAGTTGAGTGGAGGGGTGAAGACATCAGTCCATCTTAAAGCAACCAGCATTCATAGTGACCCTCCATCGCTGTCCTCCGTCCTATGATAGCACCCCTGAATTTCACAGTTAATCTGTCCACACAACTGTCCTCTGCCGATGGTGGACGGCACACCAACGCGACCTGCTGCGGACACTGCATTGTGTGTACCGCTTTGCGTAATCTGGCTCCCCGGCCGTCTGAACTGGAGTCCACTGTGCCCTCCATCTAAGGGCCATCCCAACGGGGTCTCCTGAGCCCTGAGGGGGGATATGTCAGCGTAGGACCCAGTCGGTGATTCACGTACTCGTGTGAGAGCAGAAAGGTTAACCTTGCGGTGCCATCCAAGAACTGGGCAAATGGGGGCTTGTGAGTCATGATAAGGCTCAGGCAGGACAACTGTTTCAGGCCATGAGGCATGTTTCAATGGGAAACGACTTGTTCCAAACGTGTTGTGAACTATCCCCTCCCTACGGGCAAAGTGATGCTATTTCCGTGAACGTGTTTAATAAGCCATGAAAAGCTGATGCAGGGACATCCGACCCGAGAATATAGTCATTTGGGTGTTTTATGCTCTCTCTTCTCTTTGAAGTCTTACCTGGAGGCGTTCTATAAATTCTGTAAGGATCATGGCGATGTCACGGCAGAAATTATGTGTCCCATTCTGGAGGTAAGAGTCCTTGAATTTTTTTCTTATGCCAAGGAATGTGCTTACACACGTCTCATTTATCCAATTCTGCATACAGTCCCTTGCCTTAGAAGCTCCTTTATGTAAACGAAAGCAAGCAATATAGTTTATCTCTGCTTGGAGGCCCCTGGCTCGCAAAGGTGGTTCTGCAAACACATGGGGCATCCGGCTGGGGTCAGACGGGTCCCCAGGGGCACTGGCCACCATTGTCACCCAGGGTTCCTATAGATCCCTCTCGCTGGCTTTCTAAGTGATGATGAATTTAAAGTATATACATATATGTAGGGGAAGCCGGGATGGCTCAATGGGTTGAGCACTCGCTTTGCAGCCCCAGGGACCAAGGATCGAATCCCGGCCCCGACCTGTGCAGACCCATGTGCTGAACTGGGGTGAGCTTCCCATGCGGGAGGCCCCCAGCCCACTTTCCTGCTCTGTGCGGCCCCCACCCACCTGCGTGGAATGAAACCATGTCGAACACTGATGACGTTCAACTATGGAGACGGCTCTGGGCCCTCCGTCTTCTCTCTGCCTCTCTCTGTTTCTGTCTCTGTCAAAAACAATGGAATGAGTCTTTAAAGATAAATAAATAACAGGGATATTAAAGTACAACAGGGAGCAAAGGAAGCTATCCCCAACGAGGGAGGAACTAGAAGAGTCTCTCCTGAAAAGAGGTCGCAGGGCACGTGGGACGTCCACGTGGAGAGTCACAGAACGGAGTGTGTGCGCTGTTAGGCGGAGGCGAGATGTGTGCCCGGGGCAGGACGTTAGGGCGTGTGGGGCCTGTTCAGTGACCCGGCATCTCAGCGTCCTCTTGGCGTGGCCTGTGACCGCTCGGGCCAGCTTCCTGCCGTCCCTCCTGCTACTCCCCGACCTGTGAGCTCTGACCATCCGTTGCAGCTCTCAGTGCTGCCCACCCAGCTCTGCCTCCCTCCCAGAAGCCCTCGCATCTACCTGGGAAGCATCTAGAAGAACACCTACAATCACTCACTCCCCTGCCCTGAGCTTTACACCAGCGCCGCTTCCTGTTAAGAACCCCCCCTTTTGCATTCCTTTCCTTGTCCTGCCAACTCTGAAGGGGCGGGTTCTTTGCAGCCGCCAAGGGGCAGCTTCCAGGCCAGGCTGCGCCCCACTTCTGCCATTTCCAGGGGAGCGAGCGGGAGGAGGGGAGGAACCCAGGCCCACGGCTCGATGGGACACCCATGCTCACGTACAAGTTCCCATCACACCCGGGCAGGCCTGGATTTGTTATCGGTTCATCAAAGAGACGCCGATCAAAGCATGCTGTAGTCGTTCACGTTGGCTTCCACATGCCCGCGGAGGGCCGGGAACTTTGCTCTGTGCATCTGGCGTGTGGCCTGAGACTCAGCATTTCTAACAGACTTCCAGGGGCCAGCAAGGCTACTGACCCGTGAGACACCCTCAGTGGGAATTTGGAGGATCCTGGCAAAGGTTGAAAGCAACAGAATTATTGCCTGTTCTGTTGGATTCAGGGAACAGTTAAGATCTTCCTGCCTCAGGCACTGGCTATACAGAAATGAACTCGGAACAAGACAGCCGTGATCCCACCAAGACTTCAGAGGAGGGAGAAGCAGACACACAGACTTCACAACAACAGGGATGGGCAGGTGCCTCAGGTAGAGACACAAGAGTTTCCTGAGGGAAGCCGGGATGGCTCAGTGGGTTGAGCGCTCACTTTGCAGCACCAGGGACCAGGGATCGAATCCCGGCCCGTGCGGAACCATATGCTGAACTGGGAGCTCCCCCAGTTCAGTTCTCTCTCTGTCTGTATTTCTCTCTCTCTCTCTCTCTCTCTCTCTCTCTCTCTCTCTCTCTCTCTCTCTGTCAAAAATAAATAAATAAATTTTTTTTTTTTAAAGAGTTTCCTGGCTCACAGGCCACACAGGCAAATGCCCACGGTGGGTGGAGGGGCCCATGAGGGACAGGCTAACACGAGATGGTCAGAGCAGGGGAAGGACCAGGAGACCAAACAAATAGAACAAAGTGTCAGAAGAGACAGAGTGGGGGAAGCCGGGAGGGCTCAGCAGGGTGAGCGCTTGCTTTGCAACCTTGAGGTCCGGGGATTGAATCCCACCCTGGCCCGTGCAAACCCACATGTTGAACTGAGGCACCACTGGTCACCACCAGGATGGCACGCGGTGAAGGTTCTCACCTCCCAGGTGGGAGGCCCCTGGGTCAATTCCTGCCCCACGCAGCCCCACACCCACCTGTGTGGAAGGAAACCATGTCACAGCTAGTGATGTACGACTGTGGGGAATGCTCTGAGCCCTCCTCCTTCTCTCTTTCTCTCACCTTCTCTCAAACAATAAAATAAATCTTTTAAAAAAAGAAAGAACGAAAGAAAGAAAAGAAGAGAGAAAAAAAGAAAGAAAAGAAGAAAGAAAAAAGAGAAAGAGAAAGAAAGGAAGGAAGGAAGAAGGAAGGAAGGAAGGAAGGGAAAAAGTAAGAAGGAAGGAAGGAAGAATGGAAGGAAGGAAGGAAGGGAAAAAGAAACAAAGAAGGAAGGAAGGAAGGAAGACCGGCTGAGCGGTAGAGGATGGGAGAAGCTCACTGTGGAGCTGTTTGCTCAGCACATGGAAGATGGGCCATGTACCCACCTGACCTACCTCGCCGGTCATGGGCCTAAACCTCATCATCTTCACAGAACAGGAATCTGTGAGCACGGTGCCGGGTCCCAAGCTGCGTAACTCTTAACTACCGCATTAGCGTTGTTGATCTGTATATATCCCAGGGCTTTAACCACCCAAGCCGTGCAAGTCCGAACAAACGGTGGGCAGCCAGAAATGTCATTAGGTAAGAAAATCACAGTGACAGGGACAAACAGGGAGGCCCATGAGTGGATCCGACGGGCATGTTTTGTGGCAAACCCCCTGCTAAGCATCGCTACCTTACCTGGTTCTACCCCTGCGTGGACCACGACCAGTAGGGCTTCTCCCCATTTTTAAGGGAGGGACATTTGAGATACTTGTGGCCTGTGTGACAGGGACACGTGAGTAAGTAGCTCAGAGTGCCCGGGAACGGAAGCGTAGCAGGGCTTGAAGGGTCCTGGGATGTTGGTATGGCTGTGTGAGTCCTTCTCTGCCAAAAAGTTTAAAGTTGCTCCTTTCTAAGGAGATACGAAGGGTCTGTTAACAACCCCTGTCTTATCATTAGGGAAGCAAATCCCGGTGACAGTGACACTGTCTCTTACGGGTGCTGGTTGACGGCATTTAGTTAATGCTTAGATCTCACTGATCTTCTGTGTCTTGTAAATGCAGTTTGAGGCTGACCGCCGGGCTTTTACCATCACCCTCAACTCCTTTGGCACCGAGCTGACGAAAGACGACCGGGAGATGCTCTACCCGACCTGCGGCTGGCTCCACCCTGAGGGGCTGAGGCTGCTGGCCCAGGCGGATGACTTCGAGCAGATGAAGAGGGTGGCGGACCATTACGGGGTACGTGGCCGCCCGGGGTTCCCTGCATGGCTGCATCGCTTCTCAGCGTGTCCTTCAGATGTCGCACGTCGGATCGAGAGCAGCCACGGCGTGGGCTGAGATCAGGCATGTCCCGGGTTTCTGACCCGGACGAGTGCCTGTCAGGGTTCTTGCCCAGCCAGCTCTCGTCGGGGTCCCCAAAGAGCGGTCCCGTGAGCATTTCAAGTGCTGGATGAAGCATGCGGTAAATGCCAGCTCAGGGCACCGTTGTGTGAGGCGGCCAGGCCCGCGGGGTAAGGGCGTGAGGTACAGAAGGTCACCTTGGGCTACAAGGGAGACTATGGATACGCTGCTTTGTACCTATCCCTTTGCCCAGCCCCACTCCAGCTCACCCTAATATTGATTTTGACAGAGAGAGAGACAGAGAGAAGGGGGAGAGCCCAGAGCCATCTCCATAGTTGACAGCATTAGTTTTCGACATGGTTTCGTTCCACACAGGTGGGCGGGGGCCGTGCAGGGTGGGAACTGGGCTGGGGGCCTCCTGCATGGGAAGCTCACCCCAGTTCAGCATATGGGTCCACACAGGCAGGGGCCGGGATTCGATCCTCGGTCCCCGGGGCTGCCAAGTGAGCGCTGAACCCGCTGAGCCCTCCGGCTTCCCCCGTCTTGTTTTTTAAGGTATACAAGCTACTGTTCGAGGCCGTGGATGGCAGCAGTGGGGGGAAGTCTCTGGAAGACGTATTCTACGAGCAGGAGGTATGGAACGCCATGCATGGAACGCTGTCAGCCTCCCCGCACTCTTTCTCTTGCTCTGGGTCCCACTTCGGGCGTCGGTGAGAGCACAGCCTCCCGGGACCCTGGGCCTTGTGGGGAGCTGTCCTGTGTGGACACATGTGCACACGGTGACGCCTCACTGCCCGCGTCGAGCACGCCCTGCGAGCTGCCCCTCACGCCTCCCGAGAGTCTCAGTCAGCCTCCCTCTGTAAAAGGGCGGACAGGCACGTGGTAGTCACTCATCTGTACTCTATCCCTGAGACACAGAGTGTGCAACACAAGGGCTTTGCTACTATTACTATTATTATTATTATTATTATTATTATTATTATTATTATTATTATTATCATCGTACCTGGTAAGATCCCCCAAATCTGCAGGATCTTTCTAGCATGTTCCACTCACTGTTCTAAAACCACCAGGCCTTCCACTGGACTTGAGTGGGACTGACCAAGAACTCTGAAGTGGACCCAAACTGTGCGGTTGAACAGAGCAGAGCAAGGCGGGTGGGGGTCCCACTCTGGACATGTCCAAGCCCCCTCTCGCATCTGTCACGGAAACGAGTAAAAGCATTCAGGGACCCCAGGTAGTGGGACGTGTCGGGGTCCCACACGACTGTTGCTGGAGGCTGTGAGCGCAGCGGCTATGAGCAGGAACAAGGAGGTGTGGGTCTAAGCGCCGGGGACCCCACTGACCGGCGGCTCGGCGTGAGGTTTCCGGAGCTGCCTGAGGGACTTGGTACCTGTGCATCGTTCTTCAAAATGGAAAAGAACCCAGGACTCGTTCCATTCCAGACGGTATCCCCAGTTCAACTTTAATTTTTTTTTTTTTTTAATTTACTTTCTGCAGAAAACACACACCCACCCTGAACTGTAAGTCACGTTGCTACCGAACATCCTAGGAAAGCTCATATTTATATAAAGCATGTCCCAAAATTCATGCAAGATGTGAGTTTGATAGAAAACACAGGTTTATAATTAAAAATTGTAAATTTTCATTGCTCAGCAATGAAAATGCATTGTTCTCCCATGCAGTGCTCCATTTTTAATAGCCCTGAACTGTCAGCTATCACACTGTCTATTTTTTCATTGGCAACACTTTACCGCACACATGACGCACAATTCAAACCTTGCGTGAATTTTGGGACATCCTTTTTATATCTTAAGTCTACATTCCAGGGGCCGAGAACATTGCCCTAGAGGGGAATCAAGCAGCCCCAAAACCTTTTAAAAATGTTTTTAAAAGCTATGGCCAAGGAAGAATAGTTTCCTTAAACGAGACAGCTCCTTCGCTAGAAGCCAAGTAAATATGACTTCAGAGTCACACACACACACACACCCCGAGTAGAGGCTCACGCTCGCTGTACTGCTGAGGCTGGGAGGTCGCGTGTGGTCACATCCGTGTGATCACAAGCCGCCCAATCCCGTGACACCGTCAATGGCGCGGGCGAAGCCGCTGGTCTCTGTTATTCTCTTTCTCTTTTCGTCCTTTCTCAGGTGAAGATGAACGTGCTGGCGTTCAACAGGCAGTTCCACTACGGCGTGTTCTACGCGTACACGAAGCTGAGGGAGCAAGAGATGAGGAACGTCGTGTGGATCGCGGAGTGCATTTCGCAGAGACACCGTACGAAAATCAACAGCTACATCCCGATCGTCTGAGCCGGCATGGGGCCCCGGGAGCAGGACATCCGCGTAGCCAGGAAGTGATGGAGGCAAAGAGGGGATTGTGTGTCGTGGTATCTAAGGGACACCCGAGGAAGCCACGCTGGGCCATCAGGAATTGCAGACCCACTGGACAAATGGCCCGCCAGCCCTGAAGCACATCTGAAACAAAGCATTCTTTTTTCTGTTTGCTTCCCAGCCGCCTTAAGTCTTGTTTTCGAGTTCATGTCTCGTCCTTTGCTGACCTCAGGCGTTGATTTTAATTAACCCTTCAGTAGTTTTCCTATTCCTTGTGCGTGAACAGTCAAATCTAATAAACGTCTTTGACTCTTCGCCACACCTCCTTCGTTCATAGCCATACGCAGCCCGTACGGACCACGTGTGATGGGAGATCCTGTCTTGTTTCTCCAGGGCTCTCCAATCCGGGAGGCTCGGGAGGGAAATACAGTCGTCAGCCATTGCCAGGTGCCTGGAATGGCAAATTGGTTATTAAGGCTGCGGCGTAACTTGGACTTGCACAACCTTCTCCACGCCAAGGCTAGACCAGCTTTCTTACGGCTCCACACTTTGTCCGGGAAGACAATGGTCCCACTAAGTGTATTTTCTGCATTCAGAACAATAGGTCATGGGGTTGGTCTATAGATGGTGATTCTCTGTAAAACTGCCCAGACAAAGAAAAAGCCGCAAACGCTACTCTAGGCCTTTGTTTAAAAAAGAAAAGAGACGCGTAAGTGGAAATTCCGTATTCGCTCCTGGGGGGCTGGAGAGGAGGGCGGGGGAACCACACTTTTCCCCACCCTAAGGGTTCTTTCAGCTCCTCTAATAACCAACGAGACATGGACTAAAAGCAACGCACACGAACCTACAGGAACTGTCCTCGCATGAGAGGCAAAAGCAACACGAGAAAGGTCCTCGACTTGCTGCCGCTGAAGCCGTTGTCTGGGGCTTGTGACAGGTTGTCCTTGGGGGTTGATACGAGGCATTCGCTGGCCGAGGTTTGGGTTTGCTGCCGTGGGCTGCAAAGGTATCAGAGCCAGTCCAGTCTCGTGGCCTCCGGGCTCGGTTAACGTAACCGAAGGATAAGCCAGGACGCTGCGAGGAGAG
The DNA here is from genome assembly GCA_004027555.1 of Craseonycteris thonglongyai. Taxonomy (NCBI): domain Eukaryota; kingdom Metazoa; phylum Chordata; class Mammalia; order Chiroptera; family Craseonycteridae; genus Craseonycteris; species Craseonycteris thonglongyai. The sequence continues at coordinate 225,871 of PVKE010000056.1, read as the reverse complement.
GGGATCCAAACATCGTCTCTGGGACACAGGCGTGTTCAGTGCCCGGGAAGACAGATGGCAAAGCCCACCACTGCCTCGCTCAGCGAAAGCACAGCCACACACCGGGCGGGAGGGTTAGGGCATGTTTGTGGGATGAGTCAGCCCCAACGGGGGACAAGGGTGGCCATCAGCACCCAGCCCTGACCCTTGCAACAAAAGTGGAAACAGCGACCCAGGCTCCTACTGAGCATGGTGTCTGCGGAGGGGGTGGGAGCTGCTGGGTCTCCCCGTCTTCACCTGCAGCCACACTCGTCACTCACAGACAGAAGCCAGGTGATCCCAGGGCAGGACTATACGTCAGTCAAGAACTACTTCATGAGGGAAGGCCGGGGTAGCTCAGCCCGGTGAGTGCTTGCCTCACAACCGCAAGATCTAGGGTTCAAGTCCTGGCCCCGGCCCGTGCAAACCCATATGTTGAACTGTGGTGCAATGGGTAACTGCCTGGATGACGGTGAAGGTTCTCACCTCCCATGCGGGAGGCCCCGAGTTCAGTTCTTGCCCCACACGGCCCCACATCCACCTGTGTGGAATGAAACCATGTCACAGCTAATGATGTGCAACTATGGAGACTGCTCTGGGCCCTCCCCCTTCTCTCTCTCTCGTCCTCTCTAACCATAAAATAAATTTTTAAAAGAACTACCTCACTAAATGCAGCAGCCAACTCCTGTGGTCCACATACACCGGTGACCACAAAGGACCGACCGGAAGGAAATGAATTCACACACGTGACTCCACGGAGTCTGTTCCCTGCAGCCCCATGGAAACCTGGCGATGACTCTCAGTCCACTGTCACGCGCAAAGACTTGAAACCCATCAAGAACTGCTTCATGCCCTCCTGGACGGAGAACATTGACAGAGAAAACTCAGGGGCTGAATTACCAAGCCAGAGAAACTGCTAGGCACGACATGTTTATCCAACTACTTGTGTTATCTCCCTCCTTCGAGGGCTTCCAGACAGGGAGGTCGAAGCATTTGCTCATCTTACGTGTGAGCTGAACTTGGCTCTTCGTGAGTCTCAATGGCAAATGGCCTCTAAGCCCCTTTTCTGATGAAATCAAACAGTTGCCACTGGACAGCGACCCATGTCTATTCACGACTAAAATAATTTTACGTTATCCCCAGATTACAGTTGACCAAAGATTAAGTAATTGTAATCAATGGAGGCCAGTGCCTTCCACGTCGTCAACCTGCCCAACCGTGCAGGGTGTGCGTGGACTGTAATTTCTTCTGTTTCCGACCCAAAGCGGTTCCTTCCCCAAACTTGTGGAGCGTCCATGTGCTTGGCTTGCGATTCCCATCACCCCTCCCCACCACCCTTCTCCTTTCTCTGCAAGTCAATGGTTGTCTGGTCACTGCAACTCAACCCAGCCTCCAGTCACGTGTCCCCTGTTGTTTCCTGGGACCCCTGGTTCCTCTTTATGGGGTCTCCTCCCCTCTCAAGACAGCCCCATAAATTCCAATGGAAAAGTCACATAAACATGGCCCCGTCTTCTTAAGCAGAAGCCTCCACAGTGTGTGTAAACACTTCTTGATAACTTAAGACCCTTCCCTCCACTCCACCCCACCCTACTCCACTCCACTGCACCCACCCCACCTTTTTCTTTCATTTCCGTTTTCACGGTTTACGTGTTCATGATTTGCCTTCTTTAGACAGTAGCTGTGCGGCTACAAAGTCTGAACTAAAGAAAGGTCCAGGGGAATCTGGATACCTGTCTAGTCCTCAAGGATATGGGTCACGTCCCTGCCCCAGGAGGCGTGAAGGTGACCACAGAGCACTCAGCATGTGGGTGTGCCCACCCTGCACCCCCTGTGCGACCCTCACCGTGACGCCCCCACGGCAGTGACCACCCAGGTTCCAGCCCGTTCTCTGGCTTTGGGTGCTGCACTTATATATATAACATTTCTTTTTCACTGCACAGTATGTACGTGTACTTAACTCCTGGACAGGAGTTAAGTTGATGGCTGCCATTCTGAAAACACGATCGTGACCGTGGATCTTTTGTGATAACTTCAGCACCTAAGAGGCAGGAGAAAGACAACGCATAGTAATACAATACAGGGCCGTGTCGACAACGCATAGTAATACAATACAGGGCGGTGTCGATAATGGCATCACGTCAGTAATAGTACAATCATGTCGGGGCTGCTGAGCTGGTGAAGCCCGTCTGCCTGTCTTTGAAATGGCAGCAGCCACCTGTTCTGCGACTCCGTGTTTTGCTTGTCTGTCATTTTTCTCGCCCTTTCCCTCACTGTGAATGTCAGAGATGTCCTTTTTATTAGTTTTCCAGCTTTCTTCTGTTGGATCTGATGGGCTGCTGTCACCCACTGGGAGCAAGGAAGCAAATGTCCTTCAGTTAGAGGGGAGTGAACAGAGCTCCAAGTCAGCGTCGCTAACCCGCGGGGCCAGGAGCCTGGAGTTCTCAGTGCGCCCTTGGGCTTGATACCTCCTCATCTATGTCCTGAGAGCTGAGATGACTTTGTAAACTAAATGCCGGGGCCGGGAGAAGACCTTGGAGACTCTGAGTGTTCTTGTTGACAGGAAGTGGTAGAGCTGAGTCGGCAGCCGGTTCTAAGGAAAGTCTCGTGATGCCTGAAGAGCCCCGGGAGGCCGGCTGCAGGACACAGCCCAGGCCCCAGGCCCCTCTGCTCATGCAGAGTCACCCTGAGGATGCAGTGATAACAAAGAGGGTGCTCCCAGCAGCTCCCAGCCTTGGGGCGAACACGCTTCCCTTGCTGATGCATCTGCATCCACGCTGCTCCTAGGGTTTCTGGTCACACAAGGTGGTGTTTACAGAGGGACTGATCATAACGTCTCATCTGCAGGATACGGGGAGGCTGGTGAGTCAGGGAAGCTGACTGCTGCCAGATGCTGAGCAAACTGGTGGCGTTGGGCCCTGTCGTTCTGGTTGCCCCGGAGGGGAAGCCGACCCCATCTATACAAACAACCTAAGCCCACGTCCTTCACTAGCTAGACGTGGCCTTTTCAACGTGAAGTGAACTGTCAGCTCCTGGTGAGGGGTGGAGGGTGGGGGCAGACAAGCTACAGATTCTTTTTATGAAAACATGTACAAAGAGCACCCGTGGAGAGAAGGAGATTTAAACCGCGTGGATGTGGTATGCAGAAAAGGGTCCTATGCGTTTGCCCGCCTTGGTTTCTGCTGAATCTTATGTCTCTGAGGGCGACGAGATCTGTGCGCGCGCCGCGTGGGTGTGCGGGAACCTGGTCGTTAGCCCGCAGGGCGGCGGCACTGTCAGCTGTGTTTGCAACATCCTCCGGTACTTTCATAACTGGCGCTTCCGTGAAGACGCTCTCATTTGGGGAAGCCGGGATGGCTCAGCGGGTTAAATGCTCGCTTTGCAGCTTTGCAGCCTTGGAGACCAAGGATCGAATCCCAGTCCCAGCCTGTGCAGACCCATAGGCTGAACGGGAGCGAGCTTCCGGTGCGGGAGGACCCCAGCCCGGTTCCCGCCCTGCACGGCCCCCGCCCACCTGCGTGGAATGAAACTGATGACATACAACTATGGAGACGGCTCTGGGCCCTCCCCCTTCTCTCTGCCTCTCTCTTTCTCTGTCTCTATCTGTTTCTGTCAAAAGCAATAAAATAAATCTTAAAAACAAAAAAAGATGCTCCTATTTGCAAGCAAAAGAAGCCCATTCCATCTAATGTAAGGGAAACGAGCCCGTGTATTCGAAGACTTGCTCACAAAGCCAAAGGCAGGACAGGACACACAGATGGTGAAGAGGGCGGGTATCCAGGTGGATCCGGGACACCGTCAGGACCGGTGCTCCTGAACCTTCTTCCCTCGGACACTGACCGGGAGGACTCAGCCCCGAGCAACTCCCATGTCTGCACATCTCACTCAATTTCAAAGGCGTGGGGAGGACACAGCCCCCAGGCAGGGCCCGACTTGGCCTCTGTGCCCTTGGACAGACGGCCTTCTGCAGGATCTCAGACACACTATTCGTCAGCGAGCTCTGTCTGGTCCCAACGATCAGCACGGCCGTTTTCAACGTCGCCGGACATTTTCTAGTGCGTCTTTAAGGAGGCTTGATACTTGTGACATGCAAGGTCGGGCTCTCTCTTCCAATGCCAGGAATTGCTGTACCCATTCTACCTTGTAAGAAACATAAACATCAGGGCAACGCAGATGAGACCGAAGGGCGGACTCGCTCATTTCTTGGTAGCCTGACTGATGGTAGCACCTTGATGATGTAAAGGATGCCTCTACCCAACAGCTGTCTCGACCACATGTATCATGACAGTGGCCATGCCCTTAGGAGAGGCTCAGCAGTTTCCATGCATCACTTCAATTATGCCTCCCAGAAATCCTAAGGGTGTGATAGGATATTGTCATCGTACACAACCGCCCATCAGAGGGACCCTGCAAACTGGCTCTTCACCTCTAAGACGGAGAGCGATCATTGTCCTTGTCACACTTCTCGCGTATCCTAATTTAGAAGCTCTACGGCTGACTGTTCTCTCACACTGGAGTCTGAGCTGCCCTTTTCCTGGTTTTACCACAGCCAACAAGTCTTCCATGTCGTGGGGTTCTCCTCCATCCGCCCTGTCCTCTCATTACTGGCTTACCAGCTTGCGAGCAAACAGACGTGGGTCCTCACCAGACCACGGCTCCGTCTCCCACCGATGGGCTTGAAGACCGCTGACCCCTTTCCAGCTTACACGCAAGATGAAGAAGGCACACGACACGGTCCCATTAGTGGCTTTGGCCCCAACCACAGACGTGTGCCCACACCGTTTCTGTGGCTTCCCGCCAAGAGCAGTCCAAGGCCCTGCCCCCTGAGTTCTTCGACGGCTCCGGCTTTTCAAAGCCCTACCTCTCCGACGTGGCCTTTCGGCTCATGAAATATGCAGGCAGAAATCATTTGCCTCGTTCCACAGAACTCAACGCAAACTCAACCATGTAAGCCATTGCCTCCCGACAGGCCCGAGGGAACGGAAAGGCTGAGCAACCAGCGTCAGACACATCATGAGGTTTTGAGTGCTCGCTTTTAGAAGGATGATTTCTGTAGAACTTGCAATCAGCCATCCTAAAAAAAAAAAAAATTATTTTTTTTTCCAAAGCAAAGAGCTATGAGTGCAGTTATGACCTCAAAGGTTATGGGAACCTGCTTTTTTTTCAGTGAGAAACACAATGCATGTTTCCTGTGAGAGCCAAAAGAAAATAATATTATCTTCCAATTTTCTGCACAGTGATTTCTTTTTTAAAATGCAGGCTGTGATGATAAGACTGAGGCCCACAGATGACGAGAGTGGAGCTGGAAGTCTGCATGGTGCCCAGAACGAACCCGTCCGTTCCAAGGAGGGGAGATAATTACGGCTTTTAGGAGGGACATCGGTTGGGGAGCAACCTCACCTCTGCATCCCATCTGCTTTAAGGAGTTCTGTGTATGGCGAAATGCCGACTATGTATCAGAGAAGTGGAAATTCAATGCTGCACCACCCCAGGATGATTCTCAGATAGAAATTCCAGGTCGAGTAAGAGACAAAGTTTGTTCCGCACACAGATTCAGAGAGATGTCCCTGGAGGAGCTTGGGATGATTTCCCATGATGCAATGGACCACACCATGAGCAGTAAGGAAGGTGACAGGTTGTTCGATGGAGAACAAGCATGTTTTCCACCTGTCACCAGATCCTAAGGTCTCTAGGGGCACTGTAGCTGTTAACTTCTTCACAGAACTCATTTAGATAGCGTGTCACTATTTTTTATTTAATAAAAATGTATTGCATGCCTCCTATGTTGACCTCTTTTAGACATTTAATGAGCATTTATCATGTACCGCCTACTGGACAGGAAAAAATATATACACATATAGTGTGTGTGCGTGTGTGTGTGTCTGGGCTGTCTGGAAAGTATACAGCCATGTCATATTAAAAATAGAGACATTTATGGGTGGATTTTTTTGTGAACATCCCTTGTATATATAAGACTGTGCTTACCTCCAATTTACATAGTCTCAGGAGGCCAAATCATGACTATAATTAAAACATTTATTAACATAAAAGAAGAAAGAGGTCTTAATTTAAAATAATGTTAGTGACTCTTTACTTAGAGGTACCTTGTGTGAGGGACAAGTAAAACACTTCAGCTCATTTGAATATATTATCTAATTTAATTCTCATTAAAAACCCAAAGGGGTAGATAGTTAACTCCAATCTGTAGATGATGAAACAGGTTTAGAGAGACTGGTTTTTACACTCAGCTACTGTCATCCAAGGACAAAACCGGCATCTTTCACAGGTAGCAACCCCTACGCCAGAGCTACCAAGCATGTGGGGGGGCAGGAAGCCACTTTCTGGGGGTGTTATAGATGTTTAAGCTTTCTCCTCTTTCTAATATTAATCAAATCTGTGGTTCTTCTCACTTGTAATTTAATATCTCCCAGGTCTCCAATATCTGAAGATCTGATCTTACATCAATGAAAGGCACTTCTACGGAATCAAGCCCTTGAGTTATTTTGCCACCGGCCATGTTGGAAGGCTGTAGGGACAGAAAAATTAGGCAGCTGTCCAAACGCAGTGCACCTGAGGGCCACGTTGAGTCATGAGGCCCATGTGGGTGACAGAAATAAATAAGTAGGATGCTCTAAATAGATGGATCTAGCCTGTTAATGTAAATATGCTATCGTTGAAGTCTGAGTTGTGTTTAATGAAATGCTGAAGGGGCATGGAGTGGGAAGAAATGGAAAAGTTGTCTTTAGTGAGCAAGAATGGGGTATCTAAGTTAGCTGAGACAATCAGGGTTCTACAGAGAAATCGAACCCATAGGATGTGAGTATACAGAGAGGGGGAGGGGGAAGAGGAGGGGAAGGGGAGAGGGAAGGAGGAGGAGGAGGAAGGAGGTATTGAGATGTATTTTAAGAAATTGGCTCACGTGATTATGGAGGCTGGCAAGCCCAAAATCTGCAGTGTGGGAGGCAGACTGCAAAGTCGATGCTGTAGTTCAAGTCCAAAGACGATGTGCTGACAGAATTCCTTCTGGCTCAGAGGAGGTCAGTCTGTCTATTAAGACCTTCAACACATACTCAGTAGAGGACTTACACAGAGAATTTAGCTTACAACTCAATGAGAAGACGATAATCCATCAAAAACGGGGAAACAAGTGAACAAACACGTGGGCAAGAAGATACATGAATGACTGATTTACGAACTTAGCCGAAAGGCTGGGAGGCGGTGAATGACTCATTTTAAAAATGGCTCGTGGAGAGATGCTGGGCCATGTTCATCATTTAGGGAAATGAAAATGAAAACCACAGGCAGCAGAGTGGCTACAATAAACCCGCACGAAACAGAAGCCCTGCGGCTTTTGCTGGTGGGGATGCACAACAACGTGGCCGTTTTGGAGAAGCGTGTGGTCATTTCTCAAACTGTCGAGCGTTGAATGACTGTGATCACCCGGCCACTCCACTCCTGAGCCCAAGGGAAATAAAAAAAGTCTTGGTGCACGTCTGCACCAAGACTTGCACGAAAGTGTCCACAGGGACACGAGGTGTACATAACTCAGGCCTGGCAACAACTTATGTGTCCATCAAATGATGAATGGGGGAGAGGGGTATATCTATACAAGGAAATACTATTCAACAAAAAATAGGGAAGCCGGGATGGCTCAGTGGGTTAAGTACTCGCTTTGCAGCCCCGGGAACCAAGGATCGAATCCCGGCCCAGGCCCGTGTGGACCCATATGCCGAACTGGGGTGAGCTTCCCATGCGGGAGGCCCCCAGCCCGGTTCCCACCCTGTGTGGCCCCCGCCCACCTGTGTGGAATAAAACCATGTCGAAAACAGATGATGCACAACTATGGAGACTGCTCTGGGCCCTCCCCCTTCTCTCTGCCTCTCTCTGCCTCTCTCTGTCTCTGTCGAAAACAATAAAATAAATCTGAAAAGCAGGGATAAGAGTGGGCTGGGGGAATTATCTGAGCTGTCTAACAGGGCAGATGCCAAGATATCGCCACTTTCTATCCAGGCTGCCATTTGAGAAAGCATCACATTTAGCCTCGGCCAAGGATGGGACAGAATAAATTATATAGACAGTTTCGTTTCTTTAATGCAGCTACTGATTAAGGAGCCCTTCTTGGACACCAGGTTGAACAAATCAGGACCGGGATGGGGTCAGGCCCCTCTCATATCACCCACTGTGGCAGGTACTGAAGCCCCTAAAATTTAAAAATCCACTCCCCACCTGCCCCCCAAAAAAAGGATAGCAAGAGAAGACTGAAGGGAAGGGCTGGGGGTGCGTATCCTGAAGGCAATTAAATTACAACCTCAAATGACTGAAAAATAACTGAATTTATTTTTACTTAGAAATGACTTGAGACCCAGTTTTCTGTTTCAGGCAGTTATGGACCATCAAGGCAAAAATCCAAGTGACTGATACAGAACATCAAGGCCTGGGCATTTTGAGAAGTTTCTCAAGCAAGAATTCTAGCACCTTCACTGAGGTTCTGTCTTTGACTTGCAGAGAAGGTGACGGGAGGAGTTGATATGCCTTTTGCCTGAGCATCCGGGCTGGTGGTCCCTGCAAACCCCCCAGGGGCTGCTACCACCATGTGTCCCCAACTGCCCAAGAACAAGGTGCCTCAGGAACAAGCCCCCTGTATGGGCAGGAAGACCTGGGGTTTCATCACTTAGTTACTGTAATAATTTACAGACTGGGCACAAAGGTTTACTTCTACAAACAGAGAGATGCTAACGTTAGAGATCTCGCAACTATCTTCCCCTTGAACTTTGGAGTCTGGTTAAATAGTGTCTGTTCGGATGTTCAGATTCATTGGGGCAGAGAAACATTATTTCAATCATTCTTTTAAATTTCCCTGAATTGAGTGCATGCTGGAAAATTTGTTCTGTTTTGTTTCTTCCATTTAAATGCTGTTTAAGCAGTTCTTCCTGTACAAGGACCTGGTACAGGCTGGCTCTCAGTATGTTTTGCTCAACACTATACATTTTTTTTTCCTGATCCCGTTCACTTTAAAGCACTTATAACATACCACGTTATTTTCTTTAACCCGATCTTATTTCTCAGACACTGACGGAATTATTATATTTAGTTATATAATTAAAATGCATAGGAGAGGGGAAAATACTGGCAACTAGTCAAACGTAATTATCCTTTGTGATCTCATCTTTTGGCTCAAATCAATAATCCACAACTGTGATATAACAGCATGTACTTCAGAAAAGGATTGTGTTTCTACAGGAATTAAAAAATGGGGGAAAATTATTTGAAACTGAAGATCTGAAAAAACTTTTCCATTACTGGTTCTGCAGTGTGCCATGTTGTATAACATGCTGGCAAAACCCCCACAGAATTTATAAGGAAAAGATATCGGCTACAAAGAGACACAAATACTAAGAAGAAAAAAAATCACAGTAGATAGAAAGACGGAGAGAGAGATTGCAGACAAACAGGGAGGGAAGGAGGAGTTGGAGGAGAAACGATGAAGGAGAGAAAGGAAAGGAGGTCTGATTGCTTCTTTTGTTATTAATTAAATTGTATTACTCAAATCTTAGGAGTCCTTCCAGGTGGAGTTTTCTCATATTGATGTATCATCGTGTTTTGAAGGACGTGGCCAATGTATAAAGACCACTGCTTGTAACCCAGTGCAGGTTGCCCAGGTGGGACTTGCAATTAGACTGATGAAGAGGAAAGTTGTAAATGACCAAGGGCACTTTTCGATTTTGAAACTGGCCTTGAAATTTTCCACTGCGTTGAAGAACGGGACCATGTCCAGTTGGGTGTTAGCCTCTGAGTCCTCTAAGTCTCAGGCACAGTGATGTGATATATGGCCCCGTTCGCTCCTATCCGTTAGGGCCATGTGCAAAAAAAGTTATGGAAAACCCAAGGCAGCTTTTATTTTATTTTTTAAGATTTATTTTATTGCTTTTGACAGAGAGAAGGGGGAGGGCCCAGAGCCATCTCCGTAGTTGTACGTCATCAGTTTTCAACATGGTTTTGTCCCACACAGGTGGGCGGGGGCCGTGCAGGGCGGGAACCGGGCTGGGGGCCTCCCACATGGGAAGCTCACCCCAGTTCAGCATGTGGGTCCACACAGGCCGGGGCCAGGACTTGATCCTCAGTCCCCGGGGCTGCAAAGTGAGCGCTTAACCCGCTGAGCCATCCCAGCTTCCCCCTGAGGGGACTTTTAAAACTAAGGTCCCATGTGTTTCCTGCCCCAGAGGAAGACTGAGGTTCGCCCTAGAAAATTAAACCAAGTCCTTTGTTGATAACAGACATTAGGAGATGCAAACCCAGGTTTTTCTAGGAATAGAACAAGCTCTACAGGTGAGGACTTAGAAATCCCTTTACAGAAAAAACAGTAAAAGTTACCTTTTTCTTTTCCTGGACCAAAGCAACTCTGTGTGTGTGTGTGTGTGTGTGTGTGTGTGTGTGTTTTCACGGGCTTTAATATTTTTAAAAGATTTGAATTCAAAACCATAACTAACACACAATAGTATATTAATCTCAGGTGTACATCATAGCAGCTCAACATTTATGTACCTAAAGAAATGGTTAACGGTGGGGGCGGGGAGTCGGGAAGGAGCATCAACTGTATGATGGAAGGAGAGCTGACTCTGGGTGGTGAGCACACCGTGCAGCACATAGACGAAGTGATTGTAAAATTGTACACCTGGAACTGATGTAATTGTTACCAGCCAAGGTCACCCCAATAAACTGAACCATTAAAAAAAAAATGGTCACCGGATAAGTCCAGCAGCCACCTGACACTGAACCACAGTCACAATGTCATCGACCACATTCCCCTGGGTGTGCGTTACCTTCCCGTGACTTGTTTTATTCCTGGGATTTCGGACCTCTTCTTCCTCTCCCCCTCCCCCTGCTTTTCTAAATTTTTTAATTACAGTTGACATTTAATGTTATTTTATATTAATGTCAGGTGTGGAGCATATGCATAGAGATCAGACATTTATATAACTTCAGAAGTGATCCCCAGGGAAGCCGGGATGGCTCAGTGGGTTAAGCGCTCGCTTTGCAGCCCTGGGGACTGAGGATCGAGTCCCGGCCCCTGCCCATGTGGACCCATGTGCTGAACTGGGGTGAGCTTCCCATGCAAGAGCCCCCAGCCCGGTTCCCACCCTGCATGGCCCCCACCCACCTGTGTGGAACGAAACCATGTCGAAAACGGATGATGTACAACTACGGAGACTGCTCTGGGCCCTCCCCCTTCTCTCTGTTTCTATCTTGGTCAAAAACAGTAAAATAAATCTTTACAAAGAAGAAGAAGTGAGCCCCCTGACTGGTCTAGTGCCCGCCTGACCCTGTGAAACGTCATGAGTGTCTGCCCCGGGAGACAGGCGAGGGCAGCACTGCTTTCAGGGCTCAGAGTCTGTAACCGGGAAAGGTCAGGCACACAAACGGGGAGACTATTTTTGATACCTTGGACGCGGACAGACCCGCCTCGGCTCTCCAGGAGCTATTTAAAACCTGCCCGGAGTCTTAGGCAGCACCCGATCCTGGTCACATGTGTAGCAGCCAGTCCTTAAAGGCCGTGTGGTCCTCCACGGCTCAGCCCGGGCTCCTAATGCCACCTGTAAAGTGGAACCTCCGGGGGAAGCTGGGATGGCTCAGCGGGTTAAGCACCTGTCTTGCAGCCCCGGGGGCTGAGGATTGAATCCCGGCCCCGGCCTGTGTGGACCCGTATGCTGAATGATGTATAACTATGGAGACTGCTCTGGGCCCTCCCCATTCTCTCTGTCTCTGTCGAAAGCAATAAAATTAAAAAAAATTTTTTTTAAGTAGAATCTCCATACATAGCCATGCATGTAGGTGGGTGCGTTAACCCCGTGGTAGAGAGCAGCCAATGAGGTAGCTGTGCTATCAGCATCGGGCACCAGGAGGAGACAGGGAGGCTTCCCAGGTACAACTATCCTATTAAGAGCAACGTGCTTCACCTGTAAAACATTGTCACACATAACAGGGTGGCCAAAGCCGTGAAGGAAAGTGAGGCATCTAGAGCCAGAAAGGAGTACCTGGCCCTGTGATGATTCTCAGTTATCACTTCAGTAGCTGCCACTGACTGACTGTGAAGCGGTGAGGCAGAATTTCTGCAAAACTGGGGGTGATGACAAGCCTTAAACCACAAGCATCACCTTCTGCCGTAAGGTGATGGCATTTGAGCAGGAAACTGATGTGAGTCTCACGTTGAACACACACACGCTGACATTTTTTTTTTCTAAGGCATCTGAGAATTTTTTAAATGCACACAGCAAGAAAAAAAAAGGAAACAAATATCCCAATATATCCCAGCCTCCTCCAGAAATAAAATACTAAGAAAAAAAACGTTGATTGGGAAAATGGCATTACCCTTATCTACACACCAGTATCAATAGAAACATAAAAAAGAAAAAAATCTAAAGAGGCTACTTTATTTTATTGCAATTACTTCCTTTTAATTGAGCACAACTTACAAACTCAATAGAGAAAGTATAGGAAGAAAGAATCGAATACGAGCAACTCTTTTATTTAATGAAAATGATCATGGAGATCAATTTTAAAGAGGTAACATTGTCTAAAATGATAGGAAGACGCAAAATAGATGAAGGACGAAGGCAGGCACATTCACATAGTCTCATTTCAGAAATAAGTGGTTTATACTATCTCACCATTATTGATTTAGCAGATACTTAATCCTTAACGAAACTTGGAGCATCCTCATAAAGCTATGAATTTCTTTTTGTTTTTTAACAGCTTCCTGCTCTGGTAGTTATTCATCCGCTATCTCAGGTAAAGAAACATTTGCTAGTAATTATAAATCAATGATTTTCATAAGAAAAAAAAGAGAAATGTAACTTAGAAAATATGAAGAGCAAGGGGAAGCCAGGATGGCTCAGTGGGTTAAGCGCTCACTTTGCAGCCCCGGGACCGAGGATCGAATCCCGGCCCTGGCCTGTGTAGACCCATATGCTGAACTGGGGATTTCCCCCCATTCAGTTCTCCCTCTGTCTCTGTATATCTCTCTCTCTCTCTCTCTGTCAAAAAAAAAAAAAGAAAAGAAAATATAAAGAGCAACTGAAATATACCCCACAGAGAGGTGGGCTATGCTGGAAAATAAAGCAGGGAAAGATGGTCAGGAAGTGATGGCTTGTCGATAGTCACCGCACACGTAAGAAGAACAGGTAAGAAAGCATGAGGTTCTGAGAGGTTTAAGTAACTAGACCAAGGCCACACCATGAAGGTGCACAGAAGGTGAACTTGGGCTCATAAGCACTGTGTGGCTGACCTGGTTATTTTTATGTCACTGTGGTCACTGTTTGATGAAAGAATGGAACAAAGAACTGCAAAGAGGAAAGGGAGGGAACATATTGCACCTTCTAGAACCTCAAAAGAGGGGTAAATGGTAGGGTAGTGCCCCCCAGTGCCAGCCCCGGGGTCCTGCCCAGTGCCCGCTGTGGGGCACCTCGCTCTCTACTCATCCCTCCTCGGTCCTTACCTTTATGCATTTACAGTTCTTGGCTGATTTTCTAACTGTCTCATTGGGTTGTGTGCTGCATGAGGGCAGGGATGCTCTTTCATTCATTTTTATATTCACAGTACCTAGCACAGTCCTGAGACCCTAGTGGGTGGTCAATAAATGACCAATGGATGAATAAATGAGCAATGAGGGAACCCACTGTGTAGAAGACAGCCAAGTGACCTTTACTCTAGATCAGGGTGTCCAACCTTGTGGCTTCCCTGGGCCACACTGGAAGAAGAATTGTCTTGGGCCACACATAACATACACTTACACTAATGATAGCTGATGAGCTATTAAAAAAAAAAAAAAAGGTCACAATGGGGAAACCGGGATGACTCAGCAGATTAAACGCTCACTTTGCAGCCTTGGGGACCGAGGATCGAGTCCCGGCCCCGGCCCATGTGGACCCATGTGCTGAACTGGGGTGAGCTTCCCATGCGGGAGGCCCCCAGCCCAGTTCCCACCCTGTGAGGCCCCCGCCCACCTGTGTGGAATGAAACCATGTTGAAAACTGATGATGTACAGCTGTGGAGACGGCTCTGGGCCCTCCCCCTTCTCTCTGTCTCTGTATCTCTCTCTGTCAAAAACAATAAAATAAATCTTTAAAAAAAAAGAAAAAAGATCACAAAAGATCTCACAGTGTTTTAAGAAACTCTGAATTTGTGTTGGGCCCCATCAAAACCATCCTGGGCCGGGTTCAAAGCCGTCCCAGGCTTCATTCAGACCATGGGCTGCAGGTTGGACAAGCTTGTTCTGCTCATAGATGTTCTTTTCCGCAGCCCAGCATGCCCACAGAGCGTTGGCTGAGTTCTGACAGCAAAGCTAGAAATCCACATTGAGGGAGTCGTAGGCCTGTGGCTCTTGGCTCAACTTCTCTAAGCTTCAGTTTCTTTATCTACAAAACACAGGCAATAAAAGTACCTAACATGTTGCTGATGGCTTAGGTATGACAGTTCATGTGAAACGCTCAGCAATAAGCCTGGCCTTTTGGAATGGCTTCAGCCACAGGAGCTGCCGTCATCATCATCATCATCATTATACAAGGACCACAAGCGTATGGTCCAGTCACAGAGAACTGGAGAGCTGGTCTGAAGCCTAATGGGGCCCACTCCTCAGTCAGTTCATGGGCATCAACAGAGGGAACCTGTGATAGAAAAAGGGTCCCGTGCTCACCAGAGCTACCTAATGTCCTCCTGAGAACACACTTTCTCTGCATCGCCAAGCTACCTTGCAGCAACCCTGGGGCCGCGATTCTGAGTCTCAGCTGAAGGATTATGGGCAAAACTTAACAAATGCCATTTCTAGACCCAAATGAGAGGCTACCGCTTTCTCCTCCTTTCCCATCATGACCCTGGAAGCCACATGGTAAAGATGACAGCCTCACAAGATAAAAGTTGAGTCGCCTCCTCCCACAACAACCTCCGTGAACTAGGAGATAAGTGCACTGGGATCGCCTTTTACGGAGTTAAGTCTGCACGGTTCGGTTGAGACTTGCTTGTTACAGCAGACAGCCTGCCCTCATCGGTGAAGCCCTGTGCAGAGCATTAGGAAGACGTCAGCGGTGAGAGCGCACCGAGCTATTGTTGCAAACGCTAGACACCATTTTCTGCTCTCACGCCTTGGGCTGTAGCCCACGTCTCTCAGTTGTGCTGTAGAAAAGAAAGTCAACCTGTCTTAGGCACCGTGGAAAGAGAATCAATAATTAAATATATTAGAAGAAAGATACATTCTAAACAACACTGCCAAAACCAGAATAAGGTGAAAAGCTACGGGAAGACAATCTACTGCGTTCATGAATAAAACAAGACCCGAAACACGGTAAGAAAACCAACAGAAGAAAGAGGGTGGAGGGGCCGACAAAAAAGGCAAAGTCAGGAAATGAAGAAATCCTTTAGGCATCAGGCAGGAAAAAATAAACCCCCTGAAAAGGAGGAAAACAAACAAACAAACACTGAGGCACAGGACAATCCAAGCCAAAACCGAGTGAAGAAACAGATGAAGAAAATGACTTTCAAAAAAAGGAAAACAAAGCAAAACAAAACAATCAAGATGTCAGACCTGAAAGAACTCCAGGAATACAGGACTCCTGGGTTCTTACTGGGAGAAAAACTAAATAGAAACAAATGATTGAACCCAGAAATGGGAAATCCGTGCCCAAGAGCTTAGGAGGGGATAAACTCCACCTCAAAATGGAATCAACACGAACAAAGCCGGTGTGTTCAGACGCAGTACACGCAACACAATTGAATAAGGTGACCAGATTTTAACATTGGTAAAGCGGGACACCATGGACCGGTGGGGGGGGGGGGGGGGGTTTCTTGATTAAAAATTGGGTCTATCTCCCACCGTTCCCTAGATTGTGGTGCATTCTTTTAAAAAATCGGGACTTTTTTAAAACACCGCGGACGCGGGACAAATTGTTAAAAATCAGGACTGTCCCACCAAAAGCAGGACGTCTGGTCACCCTACAATTGGACAGTAGGAAAGAGGTTAGCCACGGGCAGGGCTTGCAGGCAGTGGTGGGCCAGGAAGCAGTGGAAGAGAGGACCCGGGCTCTGAGCTCACGTCAGAATCTCCACTGTGCTGCTTTCTCAGTGTGTGGGCTTGGACGGTAGAGTGCATTTTCCTTACCTTAGTTTTCTTTCGTGGAAAAGCTGGAGATGATACGTCGACCCCATGGGGTTGTGTAAGGATCACACGACGAATCTGCTTACCAGCATTTAGACTAGGAGCAGGGGTGGCGAATCTTTTGGCGATTGAGTGCCAAAGTTTATGAAATAAGAGTATACTCGCTCGACTCGCGTGCCAACCCGAGTGAGATAGAGGTATCGATTATTTTTATGTCTAGAAGAGCATAAACAATAATTTTTTTAATGGTATTCACAGCTCCGCGTGCCGAAATAATTGCTCCGCGTGCCACTTTGGGCACGCGTGCCACAGGTTCGCCACCCCCGGACTAGGGCTTGGCCCCTGCAATCACTCAGGATGACTTAGCTGTTGGCCACTTCCTCGTCTCCCATAGCTCAGACTTCCATCGATACTGTTTAAAATGGAAATAAGTCATTTTTCAGAAGGGTTCCCAACTTCTTAATGCATTTTATTATCTCTTTTCTTAAGCTTAGAGAAATCTGTTCAAATATAATAACCCATCAATTTTATTTCTCTCAAGCTCAAGGTTAAGATTTCTTTATTTTGAATATGACCTGATTGAAAAAGTATGTACCCTCATCAATGTACAGAACTAGGCTGCCTCCCGTTTATATATATGTACAGATATCTGGAGCAAAGTTAGGTCTATGTAGTGAAATTGGTAGTTTTTAAAACTTAAAAAAAATATATATATATTTGCATTATTTAACTTTTTTTTTTTTTTTATCTTTTCACATTTATAGAGAGAAATTATCTTTTTGTCTTCAGTGCATAGTTATTTCTATTTTACTTTTTGACAGATAGAGAGAGAGACAGAGACAGAGACAGTTAAAGAACCAAACTGTGGGAACTCCCCAGTTCAGCACGTGGGTCCTGCCTGGGCCGGAGCCGGGATTCGATCCTCGGTCCTCATGGCCTCAAAGCGAGCGCTCAACCCGCTGAGCCGTCCCGGCTTTCCCCTATTTAACTTTTTTATATTGATCCTGTGTTATTAAAATAAAAATAATATAGGAGAACAAAAAATTTTTGTTTCTTGTGCTCCTTCGATTGTGTATCTTTGGGTGCTATGTACCTCAGCGTGTTTGCTAATGAAATATTAAGGGATTTTATACAACCAAACACCAGGCCCTTGTCAAAGCTAGTTGGTTTCTAGTCAATAGACCTTTTGGTTCAGTTCTCTGCCCCAGTAGAGAGTATGGGAGCTTCTTATCATATCTGATTTTATCTTTTAAAATATTTTGTGGGGAAGCCGGGATGGCTCAGTGGGTTAAGTGCTCACTTTGCAGCGCTGGGTACCAAGGATCGAATCCCGGCCCCAACCCGTGCGGAACCATATGCTGAACTGGGAGCTCCCCCAGTTCAGTTCTCTCTCTGTCTCTGTATCTCTCTCGCTCTCTCTCTCTCTCTCTCTCTCTCTCTCTCTGTCAAAATAAATAAATAAATAAAAATATTAAAAAATATTTTGTAAGCTCTTTCTTAGAAAAGTAATGTAAACTCTTAGAAAATGTCAAAGAAAAAAAAAAAAAAGGATTGAGAAAAATAAATCCTACCATCGACAACCAGCCACCCATTCCCATTTCTACTGCAACAAGGTATATCATTTCCAAAGACTTCTAGGCATTCAAAAGTGTACACATGGGTGTGTTGGAGACACGGGCCTATTCACAAATGTTTACATGTAGATGCTAGAGCTACACAGAGGGGAGGGCCAACGAACATGCCAGGAGCTTTGATTCCCCAGGTCCCTACTGGCAACCATGATGACTGCACACAATTTTATCCCAATCCAATCCGCCTCGCACGCGCTACCAGAGTTTGCTTGCAAATTAAATCGATATCCAGTGCCTCTCATGGAGCCATGTGGGAGCAAACAGGTCAGAATGCAGAGGCAGGGCCAGGCCGAACAACCCACAGGCATACTTTCCCGTCTTCTGTTCATTATAGCTTGGGACATGTTTTTCAATGTTGGCCAAGAAATACGTACACTCTCTACCCATGAGTCTATGATGATTGTTAGATGGGAGGGGGGTTGGGAGAAGGGGTGAGAAACATGAAAGGATCAGGAACTATAAATTGATCGTCCCAAAATAGTCGCGGGGATGTGACATACAGAATGGAAAATATAGTCAATAATGTTGTAAAAACCATCTGTGGGGTCAGGTGGGCACTAGACTTATTGGGAGGAGCACTTTATAAGTTACATAGACACCTACCTGCGGTGCTGCACACCTGAATACAATATAGAATAAAACTAAATGTCAACTGTAATTTAAAATATATATATACGGGCACAGGATGTAGAGTATAGCATAGGGAATATAGTCAGTGGCATTGTAATAGCTACCTATGTAAGATGTCAGATGGGTAGCGGGCTTGTTGGAGTTATCACTTTGCGAGGTGTGTAAATGTTTAATCAGTATGTTCTTCTGTACACCTGAAACTAATAAAAAAATTAAAAACAAAAACAGAAAAAGAAAAGCACAGTCCATAGTTACTGCAGCAATAACACTGCGTCGAAGACCAACGGGCGACAAAAACAAGCATTGATTGGTGTACTCAGTGTCTCACTGCAGGTCAATGACAGGCCATCTGAGGTCAGCTGGGCTCGCCAGCGGTTCTGCTTCTGACTTGGGTCTAGACTGTGGGTCCAGTTCAATGGGGGATGGGGGGGTAGGTTCTACCTGGAATGATGCTGGAATGTCAGGACCACGCCAAATTCAGAAACTGTGAAAAACAATAAAAATAGGGGAAGCCGGAGGGCTCAGCAGGTTAAGCGCTCACTTTGTAGCCCCAGGGACCGAGAATCAAATCCCAGCCCTGGCCCGTGCAGATCCATATGCTGAACTGGGGTGAGCTTCCCATGTGGAAGGCCCCCAGCTCAGTTCCTGCCCTGCATGGTCCCCGCCCACCTGTGTGGAATGAAACCATGTTGAACACTGATGACGTACAACTACGGAGACGGCTCTGGGCCCTCCCCCTTCTCTCTGTCTCTCTCTATCTCTCTGTCAAAAACAATAAAATAAATCTTTAAAAAAACAATAAAACTATATCTTTACATAAAAGCAAAGCACATAACATTTTATTTGGTATACTTCACAGTATTCTCACACCCAAATAAAAGTGTTATACATTTTTTTTAAAGATTTATTTTTTGACAGAGAGACAGAGAGAAGGGGGAGGGCCCAGAGCAGTCTCCATAATTGACAGCATTAGTTTTCCATATAGTTTCACTCCACAGGTGGGCGCAGGGCTGCGCAGGGCAGGAACTGGGCTGGGGTCTCACCCCAGTGAGAACTGAACTGGGGGCACTCCCCAGCTCAGCCTATGGGTCCACACGGGCCGGGGCCGGGATTCGATCCTCAGGCTCCGGGGCTGCAAAGTGAGCTCTTAACCCGCTGAGCCATCCCAGCTTCCAAAAGTGTTATGCTTTATATAAAAGTATCATCATAGTCACAATACACTCATACTTCTGAGTGTCTTAGCTAAGGGCAAAGCTAACTGATCATTTTTCATATATAAATGCTTTCAAAGTTTGTCACCATAAAAATCGATCTGGCTTTTGTCTAGCTGCCGTGCCCTGAGCACAGCTACACCATTGAAATCCAACATCTACTCTTGGCACAATTTAAAAACAAAGATAAAACTAAAAGCCATTATTAAAGTCTTACGTAAGCAATCTCAAACCTCAAACACTCACTATGGAGTTAATGTCGTGTACTCAAAAAGAATTTGCTCTCAGTGTTTGTAGTAGATAAGTAAATACGGCTTAGTGTTTTATTTGGGAAATTACTAATTTCCTACTTCCCTAGTTCTCTCTCTTTTTCAAATTTCCTCATATTCTTTGGACATGTGAGTCCTGTTTAATACATGCTCTTCTCTTTGAAATTTTTGTGGTACATATTTTTATGCCTTGCCCATTTTCTGTACTTCCACAGGGACTTTACGATTCTGCTCTATCCAATGTTCATTATTTTAAGGGCTTACTTTCCAACTTAGTTTATAATAAATATTTATTAGAATATTATGAATTGCTCAGGGTTTTTGACATGTGTTTCTATGAATTATCAGTACAAACTTTTTAAGGGCAAACAGCCTTTCACACTCATGAGGATGATTATTATTAAAAAACAACAATAACAGAAAAGGCAAGCGTTGATGAAGATATGGAGAAATTGGAACACTTGTGTGTTACTAGTTGACTGGAAAATAGTGTATCCACTATGGAAACTGGTGTGGAGAGCCCTCCAAAACTTAAACACAGAGTTACCATATAATTCACTAGTTTTATGCCTGGGCTTACCCCCAAACGAAGTGAAAGCAAGGACTCAAACTGATATTTGCACACCCATGTTCATAGCAGCTTCATTCACAATAGTCAAAAGGTAGAAGTGACTCAAGCATCCATGGACAAAATGAATGGATAAACGAAATGTGGAAATGTAAATGCATTGGATAGTATTCAGCCTTAGAAGGGGAAGAAGCTACTGACCTACGTTTACTACGTAGACCCTTGAAGCCATTACACTAAGTGAACTAAGCCAGTCACCAAAAGGTAAATATTGCATGATTCCCCTTATAGGAGGAACTTAGAGTAGCCAAGTTCACAGAGACACAGAGTAGGTAGGTGGTCCCAGAGGCTGGGATGAGGGGAGCGTGGGACGTGAATAGTGCGAATGAGTAGAGTTTGGGAAGATGGGTGGTGATGATGGTGGTGATGGTTGACAACAACATGCAGGTACTCTATGCCCCAAAAGTGTGTACTTAACAATGGTTAAAATGATAAACTTTTAGCTATATATCCTTCACCACAATTTTTTTAAAAGTAGCAACAAGAATAGTTAATAAGTAAATAAGAGTAAACACTCTTTGTTTCCAGTTAAAAACTGTGACACAAAATTCTTTTGAAGCTTTGATACGAGATGGCGCAGTGTATATGGTGCTTAGAGAAAGCTGGATGAGACCCGTTCATGAAAAAAAAAAACCCAAAGGGAAAGCCGGGACGGCTCAGAGGGTTGAGTGCTCGTCTTGCAGCCCCAGGGTCTGAGGTTCGAGTGCTGGCCCCGGCCTGTGGGGACCCATATGCTGCACTGGGGTGAGCTTCCCATGTGGGAGGCCCCCAACCCGATTCCAGCCCTGCACGGCCCCCGCCCACCTGTGTGAAATGAAACCATGTTGAAAACTGCTGACATACAACTATGGAGACGGCTCTGGGCCCTCCCCCTTCTCTCTCTCTGTCTCTCTCTGCCTCTCTCTGTCTCTGTCAAAAACAATAAAATAAATCTTAAAAAAAAAAAAGAGAAAGAAAAAGAAACCAGAAACTTCAGTTGCATCTTTACCATGAGGTTCAATTAGAGTATTGAAATAGATTTCCATAACCTCACAAAATATAGAATCACATTTAAGAATGAAAGGCTTTTGTACCTCAAAACCGTTTGGGTCCTTCTTTCATAATAACGAATTCTGTGTCTCTCTTGTCACTATAACTGTATAAACTGTATAGATACACAGCCCTCTACATATAGGCTGAGAACAGACAACATCCCTCAAGAATTCAGTGGCACTTCGACACCCGATGAATGAAAGATAAGCTCATTTTTCTGGGAGGTATTTTCTATCACACATAATTAGAGAACTTCCTCGAGAGTCTAAAAAAGTAAACAGCAAAGAAACAACAGTCAGGAGGGGCCCTGCCACGAATGACGACTTTTGAAATCATCTGAGATTCTTTTGTTTCCTTAAATAACAAAAGAAAAAGAATCATGAAAGAAAAACAAAAACCAAAAAAACACATTATTTACTATTTCTGAAAAAATATACACCGTGCAACATACAGGAAATAGTAATGTTACAGACGTATATCCCAGATTTTTCTTAACATTGCCAAGTTCATGAAAGTGAAACCCAGTTTCAAATATGACATCCCACTGTGACCGTATGGACTCCCATTCTTGGTTTTTAAAATAGAGTCCGTAGAGACCATAAGAACAGAAAATCATGGTCTCGATCTCCCTAGCAATTTGACTTAGGGCAATTTAATTGAATTCCTGAAGCCTCAATTTCCTTAAAGTGAAGTGGGAGTGATAACATCTGTCTTGTAGTTATTGTAAGGAATACAATGTTGCTGGAAAATCATAGGCAGTGAATAAATCATTATTACTACGTATTAATAATACTAATAGTGCAAGGGCTTGTTAGCAAGAAGGGCATCTGTCTGGATTCTCTGTACCCTCCTGATAACTCATACATGATAGAACTTGTAAGAAAATGAGGCTCAGGACTGATGTTAATAAAGGACAATAACATACCATTATCATCTCTCCTTGGACCTAAAGGGCAATAGAACAAATGTATTTTATGAATCACAGTACAACGAGATTGTTTTTAGCCACGAGAGGAGATAGCAAAGAATAGGATGTGCATTACTATGTCACCCCAACACAGTTAATAATAAAATATATTTTTAAACTTGTTAGCATAGAGAAAATAAATAAATCGACCTCTTCAAGATACGGCTCAAATTTCCACCTTCTCCGTAAAGCCTTCTCCAAATAGAAGTGAACATTGGCTTCTATAAAAGTCCTTTAATTATTTTTAGTTAGTTTTTTTTTTTGGTTGAGAACACAAGTTTTACTCTCAGCAAATTTCAATGACACAATACAGTGTTAGTCACTGTACTCACCAAACTATACATTAGATCCTCAGACATTATTCTACTGAAACTAAAGGTGTAACCTTTTACCAACCTGTCCCTATTTTTCCCACCTCCAAGCTTCTACAACCACCGTTCTTCTCTTTGTTTCAATGCGTTATTTGTTTGTTTGTTTGTTTGTTTGTGTTTTAAGACTCCACCCACAGCTGACAGGACCCAGGACGTGCGTGTCTTTCTCTGGCTTATTTCACGCTCAGTATTTTCCTCTGGATAATCACCTTCAGCAGCCCTGCACCTTCCAAGCATTCGCACCTGTTGTTACCAATCACTGTTTTAATTCTCAGGACTGGCTGATGACAGCTCATGGCTGTCACCTTCTCCAGAGAATTGCCCCCAACCACACAGGAGCCACTTTGCCTAGAAAGGCACTAATAAAGGAGACTTGAACTGTGATATGATTTCCACGTTCGAGCTCTAGGGGAGAGGGATGCTGGCCGCTAACTGAGACCAGTGTTGCTTAGAGTTTAGTCCTCCCTTCCCCTTATCCTAAGTCCCACCCGTTCTCAGCCCCAGCTCTTTACAAGAATATCCCTCATCTTCCCAATAAGCTGACTTCACCGTTGACTGTAATGGAATCGTGCTCGCAGACAACAGGGTCTAATCATGCCCCTTTGTGAGGCATGAGTCTGAGACCCTCGTCTCACTGTCACCTCCGACTGTGTCAGCAAGCTTCTGCTGTGACTCTAGAGGGTCTACCAGCACAAACGAGAAATTTAACGGAAAACCTTGGAGAACTCAGTTCTGCTCTCCCTGGGTGGTTGTAAGCCAGCGATGAACAGTATAGAGCACCAGACACCACCTTATTTTTTGACGACATGTCAGCAAATAGGACATTAAAAGTCTACTGAGTCTTCTACGCCGGAGTCAGGGTGCCTGTACTATTTTATCTTCTACGTGTGGCCCACACGTCAGTGTAACGATGTACACAGCAAATACAGGGATTGTTGGAAATGTTATTAGCCCCGGTTTGGAAAGCACAGCAATTAAATGTCTTCTTTCCTGTCGTCCTCAGGGGATACACGTTGTAAAACCCTGGCTCCAATCCTCACAGCATTCAACATCGTCATGGCTCCCAGAATATGCATGAAAATTCAGGTCCTGGACAAGGGAAAATGGAGGCTGCAAACTCACTGAACACACGTCCTATACGGCCTTATTTTAAAATACAATAGACAATTCATGTCGTAAAGGTATTTTATACTTCCCTCCAAGACAGATCTGATAGTTCTCCTTTCTGACACCATTATCTAATTTCATTTTTATCTTTTTCTAGAAGAATTGGTTTCCCTGGAGTCCTGACTTACTATCTTTGATAAATGTAATAAGCGGGCTCTAGTTTTGGCAAAGGATTTATGAAATCCATGAACCTATGAAGTCCATGAGCCAGGGCGTGATCTGAGTCAGAACTCTTGGTATCTAGACGTAGGGAAGATCCAGTCCCGTCTGTCTCTAAAAGGGTGGCAGGAAATCGTGGGCATGACATACTTAGGAACTGTGTAAAGAAAATTGACCAGGTTGATGAATCAGGTCAAAGCCAGGTATTCTGCAGAGAAATCTGGAATGATTAGCCTAAAGAACTGTAGTCTAAAAGTCAGGACAATTTGACCTTCAACTATTTAAAATTTTTTTTAAGTTTATTTTATTGTTTGAGAGAAGGGGAGTGAGAGAGAGAGAGAGAGAGAGAGAGAGAGAGAGAGAGAGAGAGAGAGAGAAGGGGAGGGCCCAGAGCCGTCTCCATAGTTGTACATCATTAGTTGTGACGCGGTTTCATTCCACACAGATGGATATGGGGCCACACGAGGCAGGCACTGAATCAAGGGCATCCCTCATGGGAGGTGAGAACCTTCACCACTGAGCCATTCCAGTGGTTACCAACTGTGCCACAGTTCAGCCTATGGGTTTGCACGGGCCAGGGGCCGGGAATCGAACCCCAGACCTAACGACTGCAGGGCAAGTGCTCAACCGCTAAGCTGCCCCAGCGTCTCCTTCCTTCAACTATTTAAATGACCTCACCAACCTATCGCCAATTTATGAAAGTGGCAGCCTTTCGCAATATTCCAAAGGACATGATAGCTTATTTTTTAAAGGATAGTGGCCCCAAAATTAACACAGAAGAACCAGATTGATTAAACAGCATCCCTCTGTTGGCACGGTGGCAGGAGGCTAAGTGTTCTGCTGACCAGGGTAGTAGAACAAGTCACTAACTGGGTGTCCTGTGGAGCCAACTTAAGCATCAGTGTGCTTCATTGGACGAATCTTAAGGCAGGGAAATAGCAACGATCGATGAAACAGTAATATCTTTGTGTCGATTGCTATTCACAGTTGGAAAAGATCAACACTAAGCAGTGTCATTTCAGGCCTGTGAAGGGACGGGCAGTAGAGAGAAAATTTGGAAACCTGGCCAAAATAATTCTCCTTAACATCAGCAAGGGAAACATAAATCTCCACTCTTACGCTCTCCTTTGATGTAGCACTTTGAGAATCCGGCACTAAAACTGTAAAGCCAGGATGAAAAATAGAGTCGGCGGAAACAAGTGCATCAGACTACGAGAAAAGCAAGCCCTCTCCTCTAGCCCGAAATATCTCCACAGCGAGTCTCTGCTTCAGCAGCCCATAATCAGATGCGCATTCTTTTTGGGTCTTAAGAGTTTTGGTTGTTTTATGCAACTGAAAATATTCGCAGGAAGCATAAGAGAGAGTATAGTATTAGTGACTTAATAAGGGAGTGAGAAGAAGAAGAAAAGTTCTAGGAGGGAACATTGGAGACTAACTTCAAACCCTTCCCAGTGGCCTTTGTTCATTGATGTGCACAACACTGTTAGCAGCAGCAGATGATGCTGCCTGAATACATTCTGCATGTCTGGTTGCAACCCCCGCCGTGAGTAGTAGATTTGAAGTAAACAGTCAAAAGGTTCTCAGAGGCTCTAAAGATTCCTTCATTTCCCTGGAACTGGACACATATTAGTTCATGAGTACTCGTGCCCACTAAATGAAGAGAACTCTACACACTCACAATCAAATTGATTCCAGGCACTTCTGATTCTGAAAGAAGTAAATTCAGAATTTCACCTCAGTTGGTACAAACGTTCAGCCACCCCTTGATCTCGTCTTTTCTTGGGGGGCCGGGTGGTAGGGGGTTCGGGGGATGTGAGATAAAGATGGGACCCACCAGTGTCCACCTCCGGTCCTCAAAGGCCGCCACTGGTCGAGTATGGACTCTCTAGCCTGGTCCATAGGTTGCTCAGGTCCCTGTCTTTAGTATAGACTTTCATTTTCCATTTGATACCATTAGAGATAAGCAACACTCTTCCATTCTCAGCTGAATCTACTCATCTCCATGTTGATTCTAAGGGTGGAAGCCCAGGGCAAGTGGGGAGGTCCCAGGAAATCCCAGGAAGGAAGGGTATGTCGGCTAACACCACGCTAAGACTCTCCCGCGTGGCGCCTGCACTGTTCTGATTTGTCCAAGGCTGAAGGGCTGGTGAGTGAAAAGTCTGCCGCTTCCCTCTGCTAAGACCGACTTCAGCCCTGCTCTCACTTCTCCCTATTTATTCAGTCACTCAGAGGAATAGCAAAGCCAGCACCCACTCTTAATGCCTCCATTTGTATTTCATTAAGTTCAACAATGGGTCAAGTTCAAGGATCTAACCAAGATCTAGGTCACAGAAAGCCAAGAAAAGAGGGAGTGAAAGCTCTACCTTTTGTCACTCTTCGGGAGAAACTCTAGGAAGATATTAAAATGGGGGACCACTTGAACCTTCCTGCCAAGACTGGGTGTTCTTCAGGGACTGTTTCCATTTGGGGAGACAATCAATCCTACAGGGGTGTCTTGGATTTCTGTATTCGTGAGCAGAGTCACTGATGTCCTGCACTACTTTTCAAGAATGTCCACAGAGCAAACAACGTTGAAAGGTGCAAGGACTATTTGGGAAAATACCCAGCCACACAGACCTCTATTTTTCATATGACATGGCTGGATACTTTCCAGACAGCCCTCATAGACACGGTGCCTCTCTCTACAAGAGAAGGCAGGTTTGCTTACTGACACACACTCGTATCCGTAATGACTTTCTCCGGGGCAAACGCTGTGCAGTTTTTCTGTTTGCAGCACATGAAGAAAAATTCAGGGGTCCTAAGTTTGAACTTCCTCAGCAGTGACATAGACGCATGGCATGTGCAGCCTTTCCCTGGGCCACTCCATTGCCACGTGACTTTGGGAACAAAGTAGGTGGACGTGAACATGAAGCTTCTGGGCCTTTTTGTGCTGTGAGTAATAACCTCCTTTGTCTCTGATTCAACAGTCTCATGTCTTCTGCCACCATCCTTGAACCTGGCGGGCTCACTTGTGAACTTGCAAATAAGGTAAAAATCCCAGACCCTTCACAGTTCCCGGCACCTGTAAAATCCTGCTCTTGGCTCACTATCCTGTTATTCTCTTGGGTGCCTAGTAATATCTATCCCAGATTGTAAACTGTTTAAAAACAGTGGGTCAGAAAGCTTAGGCTAAGTTGTTTGATGGTAAAGTCAAATATTAGTGAACTTTAAACACTTAAGTACTGATAAATATTTGCAGCTCTCCAGGAATAAAAGCCCTGGCTTGTAGGATTTGGTAATTTCCATAGTAAATAGTCCCCCCTTGGCCAACGTTAAGCTACTAATGTGACAGAAATGCTCACTGTACATTTCTTGCTTATTTCTTCTTGCTTTGCAGTTCAACTTCATTTCTGCACTGGGTCGCCTTCATTCCGGCATATGGGCTCAACAAGCTGCCCATGTGTGGGACAGGTCCATCAGGGTAGACAGAAGAGAGTAAGAGTAGAGCCACAAGACGACTCTTAATGGTCCTGCTCAGAATGGATGTCACTGCTACTCACACTTTATCGAATGCTATGGTCCATTGCATTTAGTTGCATTACATACGCCTCCTTTAAATGTATATAATACTTGTGCTTAACTCTATTAAAGCACGAATACTGTTCCATAACTGTTCATTTTCATCTACTTCTTCCATTGGCTTATGAACCGCTTGTTGAAATAAGGAACATGAAGAAAGATGTGACTTGTGCAGTTCTGACCTTGTTAAGTTTGGGAGGCCTATGAGGTATTCAAGTGAAGAAGTTAAAAAGGAACCGGGTTACATAAATCTGCATATAGAGGGGAAATATGGGCTGAAGAAAGGAATCATGGTCAATGTAAACAGCTGACATCACCTAGTCAAGAGCACATAGGTAGCTAAGAGATTATGGTTCCAGAGTGGGTGACAGAGAATTCTAGTATTTAGAGGTAAGATAGAGAAAAAATCCAACACAGAAAACAAAAGAAGTGGCAGGTGACATCGAAGAAAAATCAAGAGACTGTGGTATGTTTCAAGAGTGATGGGAAGAGAAACATATTTCAAAGAGGGAAGAGCAGTATGGAGGGTCAGACATTGTTGAGAAGATGAAGAAGATTAAAACAGAGATGACCCACTGAGGGGAACTGTCCAGTACTGGTGACCTTGATAAGAACAATGTCAGCAGAGAGATGTGTGAACAATAACATGGAGCAGAAGGCAAAGGAGCACCTACAGGCAACTCTTTTGAAAGGTTTTGCTGTGGAGGAGAATAGCAGTTAAGGTAGTTGGAGAAGGTTAAGACATGGGAAGAGCCATTATGAAGCTGTTGGTAAATGCTGACTGTCTGAACTTGGGTTGTAGGCCTAGAAAGAAAATGACAGATGACAGAATTATCTTGGAGGAAAAAAAAAAGACTAGAATTTATTGATACACACGTCTACACAGCCAAGAAAAGAGAGGAACTAATAATTATTCTAGGTTTCCAACGGGGCCATCAGGATGGATTCACAGGACAGGGATTGAAAACAGTAAGTGTAGGAGGATGGAGGACCCAGAAGAGGCTCATGAGTCCAGGTTTTGACATGTGAGGACAGAGGTGGCTAGAAGGTGAAAGCAAACATCAAATTGGCTGTTGAAAATATGAGTCTGGGTTCAGCCTGCAATTTTTCAAGTTAAGACTACCTGTAATGGTGGTAATGGAGGTAAACATAAGGAACCGATTTATCAGGCCAGGGGTTATAGGAAGGAAAGCACTAAAGTTTTAAAGGGCTTTTAGGTAGAAGAGAATTCAGAAGGAAGCCCAGAAGAGCATCAACGCCAAAGGTGTGGCCTGAAAAAGAAACGGAGGGTATGATCACACCGGAGATGCAAAGGAGAAAACTGTGAGGAACGGGACGAAAACCCAGACAGAACGACACCACAGAAACCAGGGAAAAACAGGAAAAGAAGGTGGAAGTGGGGCTGTTTTAAGCTATTGAACATTGGTGCGACTTGCTATATGGCACGGAAACCTCACAGGAAGGAGTTACATTGCTAGAGAGAAAAAGATGAGAAAAATTCGTGCCATGGCGACTTTTGAAACGTCTTACACTGCAAAATAACGGGTCCAGCTCAAACTCTAATCTTTCCAAGTTTTAGTGATTGATGACACTCCGGTCAGCCATATCTTTCCCTGTTCCCCAGAGCCGACTGGAAGCCCTGACTATAATTTCCTGTTACCAAGTCTCCAAAGTCATCTTAAATCCTGTCGGCTCGCTTAGTCCTTGAGCGAGCCCTGCTGATAAAAGTCGTCTTCGCTTCCTCTGAACTCTTTGTAACAGTTTGTTTGTTTTCTCACATGAACCTACAGTCTACCTCCCCAAATCTTCCACACCTGGGACCCACTTATGTTTCCTTGTATCAGATCCATGACCTCGCTCAGATTATTTTGTAAAGGGTGTCCCAAAATTCACGCAAGAAGTAATTTTGATAAAAAACACAGGTTTATAATTAAAAATTGTAAATTTGCATTGCTCAACAATGAAAACGCGTTGTTCTTTCGTGGAGCGCTCCATTTTTAATAACCCTGAACTGTCAGCTGTCACGCTGTCTTCTTTTTTCATTGGCAACACTTTACCGCACAAATGACGCAAAATTCAAATCTTGCATGAAATTTGGGACACCCTGTAGTATTGGTTTTCGATGAATGCCTGGTGATTGATGCCGCCCTAAAGATCACGACTGGATTTCAAAGCTCATTACTTCATTCCTCATCTTAGTAAAACCCACTCTTAACTTCTTGTCCAAGAAAAGCATTGGGTATAGACATCACAGAAAGTAGTCTGCAAAACTGACCTTTGTTAGCAGAATGCTATGTCCACTCTGAGCCCACTGTTGAAAGAAAAGACGCATTTCAAGAATGGCAGTGCTCATGCTAAAAAAAATATATATGTCACAGGGCATGTCGGGAAGTGCTGAGCCAAGTTGTATTCCTTCAAACCATTTCCTAAGAATGGAAGAGGAAACAGAGAGGGCGGGTGGCTGACTCAGTGGACAGCAGCTTGTTAATGAGTAAACATGGGCCACACACACACATACTGCACCATGTGGCTGCTTTTCAAAAAACAAAGCAAAGTACATGCAGACGTTTCAGCTGTGTCCTGAAAAACAAAGGGAGAGGTTTCTTTACCTGTGAAAAATAGGGGGTGGAGTGGGAGGGAGACACTGGAGTCATCTCAGAAGCAGGCGGAAAAAGAGGAAACTTTTCATCTTCTTTGACCATTTGCAAACTCAGAGTTGAGGACAGAATGTGGGTGTGGATGAGCTGGGTGGTCACTGACGATGCGCAGCTATGTTTTGGAGGCATGTTTAAACTTTTAGCTGTTTTTATCAAGGGCTGTCCGCTCTCCAGAATTTGGAGTTGCTGTCCAGCCAACCTTGTCCCCTGCCCAGGTCCCCAAGTTCATAGACTATAGGGTCAATAAATCTTTACTGAAAACAAATGCGAAGAACCAAACACTGTTCAAGGTGCTGAAACACAACAACAGGGGTGCCTCAGATTCAAGTCTCTGCGCTAAGAGAATTCTGCCGGGGAGAGACATGAGAAGCGAATAACCGAAGAAACAAGCTTTAATCGAGGGATAAGAATCATGAAGAAATGAAACTCGGGGGATATGGTAGAGTGTGACCTTGACATTCAGTAGAATGAAATCCCCTCGAAGGGGTGAGACTGGCCTCTCAGAGCCTCGCCCTGGAGCTCAAGGACCATCCAAGATCCAAGTCCGCAGAAGCCAGAAGGTTTTATCTAGGGTTGATAGCTACATTGTGAGATGAAATGTGAACTGCCTGTTTGTGAACAGCCCAGTAAGAAAACGAACAATGAAGCAACAATAGAGTTCCATGTCTGCCCCTACGAAAACATGTCATGATGACATGAAGTCACTGTAGCCAAGCTGCTGAAATTCTTAGCATTATGAAGGCTGAGGCACAAGGAAAGACCGTTTTTCTTCTCACAAGCCTGGAAACAAACTCTTTTGAACTTCCCAGTCCTGGGTCAACGCAGGATATGCACCCAGACCACCAGGCAGGAAGTACTCTAATTGCTGCCTGAGGGATTCATGGGTCCAGGCCACCTGATTACCCCCGAAGGACTCAGGGACCCATACACATGACATCCACCATCCAGGCCACGGGGAGGTGACCAGACCTCCTGGTGCCCACCTTCGGGATCACCTGGCACTCCTATCTTCCCGTTATCTGACTGATAACCATCCTGGACCCACCCTAGAGCCAAGAATGCAGGACGGATAATTCCCCAAAATGTACTTTCTCTAAGACCTTCCTTCTTTCTTCACTGAAATACCTCTGGGTGTGCCTAGCTGTGTTTCCCGTTTGCAAACTCCAAGACCCTTGAATAAATCTCTTATCATTTATTTCTAGCACAGCCTCCAGACACTTTTTGAGTTTGTTCAACAACCCTGACACAGTGAAGAAGGACTCTTATATACTCTCACATAGTACTATGGGAATTTGGTAATGACAGTATAATACAACAGTAACATATCGGTTACGTGCCATGTAATTCTAGGCATTTTATTTGTAGTGACCCATTTATGTATTTTAAATATTTTTATTTAATTGTATTGTTTTGAGAGAAAGTGTGTGTGTGTGTGTGTGTGTGTGTGTGTGTGTGTGAGAGAGAGAGAGAGAGAGAGAGAGAGAGAGAGAGAGAGAGAGAGAGAGAAGGGGGAGGGCCCAGAGCAGTCTTCATAGTTGTACATTATTCCACTCAGGTGGATGTGGGCGTTGAGGGGCAAGACCTGAACTGGGAGCCTCCTGCATGGGAGGCAGGAACCTTCACCGCCATCCTGGCAGTTACCAGTTGACCTGCAGTTCAGCATATGGGTCTGCCAGAGCCGGGGCCGGGGAATTGAAACCCGGACCTTGTGATTGCGAGACAGGCACTCAACTGCTGAGCTATCCCGGCATCCCCCATGAATTTATTTTTGAGGGAATTGGACACGTGAGGGAAAAATGAGAGGAAACAGTACTTGGTGAAGTGGAGATCAGTGTGCACCCTCAGGGGACTCTGAAGTGTCCCCATGACAAGAGGGATTGAACATTTGAACACAGAGAACTTGAAGCTCGTGATATCTTTATCCTGAAAGCTCTGAAGTGCCAGGGAAAGATTGTAAGCAATGGAGTGACATGCTCAGATGGGTATTTTAGAATGACCCCGGTGAGTACAGTGTGCCTCACATCTAGGTGGGACATGGGATGGTGGAAATGATGCAGCGGAGAGGAAAAGAATGCACATTCATTCTGTCAAGAGATGTTTACTGAATTCTTACAAACGTTCACGGATTGCCGATGCTGTTCCTGGTACACGATTCTTCCGAGAGCTTAGTTTATGACTGAAGAGTGAGAACTAGAAAGAAGTTCTAAAGTCAAAGGGCAATTTAAGACAGAAAAAAACTTAAAACGTAATTATGCCGAGGATTTGTTACCAATAGCCAAGGTGGTTTTGAAGGTATGTCATAGGCAGGGGTCTCCAAACTTTTCAGCCCGCGGGCCGCATTAACTATCAAACAGCAGTTTGGGGGCCGACTACCGTATTTTCCAGCGTATAAGATGACCGGGTGTATAAGACGACCCCCTAATTTTACAGTTAAAACATAGGTTTAGGCCTATATTCGCTGTATAAGACTACAGCCTCAGAAGTGGGGGGTAGTCTTATACAGCGAATATAGGCCTAAACCTGTTTTAACTGTAAAATTAGGGGGTCGTCTTATACGCCCGGTCGTCTTATACGCCGGAAAATACGGTACACACTCGAGGTCCAAATAAAAAAGAATCAAAACATAGATGCTTTTAATTATTTATTTAATATTATTTTATTCAGATAAGAAGGTCTCCATGGGCCAGATGAGAAGGCCTCACGGGCCGTAGTTTGGAGACCTCTGTAGGGTCACAGGACAGTGCATACAGTGGAAAGGTTCCCTTTGGAGAGGTGTCAACTTGGGTGTGGCTGTGAGTATTTGGTGGGGTTTGGGTGAGGCAGTCGGGCTAAAATTGCAGAAATCCATGCTTGATGGCCTTTGTTACCGTATTTTCCGGCGTATAAGACGACCCCCTAATTTTACAGTTAAAACATAGGTTTAGGCCTATATTCGCTGTAAGGAAGAGCCTGGCATGCCTCAGTATCTTGACCAACGAGGCCGGTCCCCATTCAATCCGAGCTGCGGGCGCTATACAGTGTTCCCTCGCCACTTCGCACTTCATGGTTTGCGGCTTCAGTGCTTCGCGGGTTTCCCCAAAATATTCATCAAAAAATAAAAATGAAAAAATACAACCATGTTGGCAGCCACATTGCGGAAAGGAGCGTTGTTTCATGTTGATGCGCTCGAGAGAAGGATCCCTGCATGTCAAACAAAGAGATGAGCTGACTCAGAGCACATCCCACGGGCTCTCATAAAGGCGCGTGATTGGTTCCACCAACACAAGACTCTTCGCCTCTCTCAGAAAGCAATGTTGATTCATGTTTAGCACTGTATAAGGTTTTATAATTAACCTTATTAATTAGCACTGACACATTTAAGTAAATACGTATACTGTTGTAATTTTTGTCTTAAATGAGTAAAGTATGAATACTGTTTACATAGTTAAAACATTCTTGTACCCGCATACATGGAAATTCCTAGGGGCAAATCCTACTTCGCGGTTTTTCAGCTTTCGCGGAAGGTTCTGGTCCCCATTAACCTCGAAAAACGAGGGCTCGCTGTATCCCTATCTGCACCTTAACCTCATCCAGGTGGCTCCACAACCGCCAATCAGAATGCAGGATTCAGACCAATCAGGACCAGTGCCCTTCGGACCAATCAAATCTTGCAACTTGGGATTCCTCATTTGCATAGAAGCGGGCCAATCAGGGAGCAAGGCAGGCACTTCCTCTATCTATATAAGCAGCTGCTCCGCGCAGCCGGAGAGCCGGGCTCTGGGCGCCGTCCAGGAGGCGGTCCTCTGGCCTCGCTCAGTGTTTACCTGAGTAAAGTCTCAGGGCGCCCCGATGAGGCACCCCCGGTGGCACTGGCTGGGTGGCGGCGACCCTTAGTTGACAAGGTCATCCGGTGAGTAAGGCGGCCTGCAGGGTGGCCCGCCTTCCCAAAGCAACACGCCGAGTGTCCGTGGGGCCGCAGCGCGGATGAGTCGCCCCGACCCCCGTCCTTGCTCCGTGTTCGTTTTGTCACCGTAGGGGGTTGGGGACAAAAGTTTGGGGACGAGCCACAACGGGCTGGAAGTCCTCAGCGACAGGCCACTGCGGTGCCCGGCGCGGCCAAGGGGTGTCGACGGAGGCGACAGGCCCTCCCCCGGGGAGGGGGGGGAGGACGCACCGTCCCGCCCGAGCCCCGAAGTCACGTCAGCAGCCGCGCACCTCCGGCTGGCCGGGCGTGGCCGGGCCCCGGGCCCCGCCCCCTCTGCGGCGCAGGCCCCGCCCCCCGCCCCCATTGGCTGGCCCGCCGCGTCCCGCGACCGTCGCGAAGACCCGGAGGACCGGACCTGCCCCCACAGGCGTCGCCGCGCGCGCTGGCTGCGCATGCTCCGGGGAGCCGGATCCGGCCCGGAGTCGGCGGCTCGGGGGACCCGCGGCGCAGCCAGCGCGGGGTCGGGGGCGGCAGGACCGAGCGGCCTGGGCTGCGCCTGGGGCGCGATGGTGGTCCTGGGCGCCGCGGGCTGAGGCGCCGCCACCACGGGGGACACGCGCCGCGGGGAGCCGGTGAGGACCGCGGGGCGGGGGGCCCCCGAGGCGGGACGCCCGCCGGGCCGGATTGGATCGGATCGGATCGGGCCGGACTCCCCCGGGGCGGGGTGGCGGGGCCGCCCGAGTCGCCCAGGCCCGGGCGGTGATCGCGGCTCTGCAACCCGGCCCCGCGCGGACCGGGTGCCGGGGACCCCCGGGCTCCCGCCTCGCCTCCCGGGTCCTGCCGGGCGCCTGCGGCGGCCCCGGGCACCTCCCCGCCGCCACCTCGGTGACCTTGCAGTTTCTCCCCGGTCCTGACTCCATCGGGGACTCGGACCTTCCTTACCCCGTCGTTTTTTACAAAAAATATATATATATCGTAGTTTGCCGAGGCTTCTCCAAGGACCCGCCTGTGCTCGGTCCGCTCTTGGCTCCCAGCGCTTCTTCGGTGCGGCTGCTGCCTGCGCTCCCGTAATTACACGGAACCTTCACGGCCAGAGACAGGCGGTGTCTCGTTCTTGCGAGCTTGGCTCTCCCCAGAGAAACTCTCTCCCAGGGGCTTGACGTGGCTTTTCCTTCTTTTTTTCCTACTGGATACGTTTCCAGTCTTTTTGTGCATGTGTGTGTGTGTGTGTGTGTGTGGCCTCATGTGCAAAAAAAAACGGAGTTTCTGCCCTAAAATGGTGTGGGAGAGGAAAAGGATCGTCATGTCCGTGTGTATCTTTATGGGAAGTACCTGGTGAGCAGTTGTGTGCAGGGGCTTTGCACGAGTTCACACCTAGGTGTAAATCCACCTTGTCTGTGTCTGTGTATTTATACAAGCAGACTGCACCTTTTTTTTTTTTTAAGAAAAAGAAAGGCATTTTATTTATGTGACTTGCCTATAGCCATAACATAGTAAATTAGCTCTGATTGAAATGATCATTTGGACAGTTAATATGTTTTAAATCGAAAACGTTGTGGCCAGGTGTTGGGAGGTACTCAGATTGAAAAGTGTATAAGTGTGGAGTTTTTCCAGAGGTTCTTCGTGGGAACACATGGGCTTTGGAAAGTACAAACTCAGGGTCAATTTTTTTTTTTTTTTTGGAAGCCCGTGCATGGTACAGGATGTTACTGATAAAGTCTCTGCCTTCAAAGAGATATTAATCTTCACTCTTTACCTCACAAAGTCTGAAATTTCTTTCACTTCCTTACGCAGTTATTAAGCATCTGCTGCATGACTGGAGTATTTTGGGGATATAGAGATGAGGATAATAACCATTTCTGCCTTCACAGGCCAGGCAGGCAGATAGGACGATCCACAAAAACCTCATTTGTCTGAACAGATAGGTAAGCTGCATGCAGGAATCCCAGCGCATTTGGCAAGGCGGGTTAGGGAAGCTGGTTGTAGCGCTTCGGGAAGGCTTCTGAAATCTGTTTCGAACATGATTAAGACTCTTCATAGGCTGGGAAAGGCAACCCAAGCAGGAGAAGGGACAGAGCATAGACTTCATGTATTTGTAGAGAGGCAAGTAATTATGTTGGAATGGAACAAAGAATTTGTACAGTAACAAGGGTGATAAAGCTGTAAGTGAAAAATTGCTTTTAATGCCGGGCCATTGACCTTGCATGTAGTAGGTGGTTGGGGTTTTACAGACGATTTTTGAGTTGGGAATGTAACAAAGATTCGCTTTTGGAGGATCAACATGGCAGCAGCTTGTATATAGTGTGAATTGAAGTAAAGAGAACCAACCTGTGGTTAGAAAGACCTTGATTGCTGTGGCCCTAAGTAGTGAGAGTCTGAACTATGGTGGTAAGAATAAGAATGCAAAGGAGAAAGGAAGTAGATTAGACAGAATTGATGATGAGAGAGAAAATGAAGAAAGTAAAAATGGAAGATTCTTGTCCGGGTTGGTTGGAAGGATAGTGGTACTGTGTTGAGCAGCCTCCATGAACACTTTATCGTCAGCATGTGTGTGCCACTTTGCAGCCGTAGTTGTCAGTCTTTGGGGGATTAATAATCCTTGGTAAATTTACGGAAATCTGCTGGCCCAGGAAATTTCTAGATGCCCCTGTGTTTTTTGGTTGTGATTTTAGAGCTTGATGACCACCTGAAGCTCATCCATGGAACCCATGGGCCAGTGGGTTGGCCTGGAAGTGGCTCTCAGAATTACTGGGGGCCTCTTAGAACGGTAGGAACTTCAACCACTTACTGATAAGAGCTCCTACTGTAGAGACATACTGTGTACACACCTAGAGACAGTATCTACTTACACTTGTATTGTGGTTTACAGTGGATTTTGACTAACTTATGCTATTTGCTAGTATATTACAGAACAGACTAGCTGAAGAGGTTAAATAATTTGCCCTATGTATTTTGACGAGCGAGCAGGTAAAGTGGAATCAGGAGTTGATTGACAGTGATAGTTTCTTTCTTCACTAGTGGCTAAAGTGGACTCAGGAGTAGATTGAGAGTGTGATGGTTTCTTGTATGAAGATACTGTATGCAGCTGATTTATACCATCATTGGGTAGAGTTATTGCCTTTAAGGGACCTCATCAGTGAGGACAAGATCATCCGGAGAGGTTCCTTCTAGTGCTTAACATTTTGTGGTTTGGGCCTAAGTTTTTCATTGGACTGTCCCCTTCCTGTTTCCATGTGCAGGAGAGCCGGTGAGACTGAGGCATGCATTGGGCATGTGCAGGGCAGACAGGGAAAGCAGACCAGTCATTTGTTTATGTCCTTTGTGTGTCAGGTAGAATGAGCGGGAGGGAAGTAAAGTAAGTGAAATAAGAAACTTGAAGAACTTTTTATCTTCTCTGTTCTGTCTTTATTCAGCTATGCCCCACTTGAGAATACTCCTCTCTCCTCCATTCAAGAAGTCTTTGTGAAATAAAAATTGAAACTACAATATGAAGTGCTGGGACTTACTTGGTGATTTTTTTTTTTCATTGGGTTAAGTAACTAACTCTCCCTAGTATGGTTGAAGCGTAATTTGATTAGTAAACAATTGATTTCTCTGCACCTATAAGATTATCTTCCTTGTAGGGAACCAGAGAAAGTTATTATTTAGTATCTTTTATAGCTCTAGAAACCTTGATTCCATAATTATTAGAAATAGGGGGGTATTTTTCTATAAAAGTATGTAATTGTAACAAGCAGTGGGAAAACCAATAAATTAACCTTTATAGTGGTAGATATATATATACTGAAGTAACTAGTTATTGTTACATAACGGAAGAGAAATGTCTAATAAAAGTACCCACATAGATGATTTCTGCTCTGCCGGCATTAAGAGTATTAGTGTAGCATTCTACGTTTTTCATAATGGTTCTACATACTGTATCATTTGATTCACATGACACTGGAGCAGCAGTTATGTCAGGAGATAACCGCTGCTTCCTAGATGAAGACACTGAGGCTCAAAGAAGTTAGAAATGCATTTCCAGGGTATGTGGCTAGTAGTCAGTGGCTAAGTAATCCATACTTTTGTCCTGGGTCAGGATTCCTTTCCCACCCACTCAGTGATGGAGATGTCACTAAAGGCTGTAGTGAGTCTGAATTTACCTGTTTGGAATCTGTGTCCACCCTTGTACTGTGTAGATCTGCACTTGTCTGTTTCCTCGTTTGTGTTAAAAGGGTAACCTCACTGCAGTGGCTTTTGGTAGGTGATTTTGAAATGTATAAGTATTACAAAATAGTTATCCTTCTGTTAAGGAAAAAGCAAAAGTTGATTTGTCTGAAAAAGTACGTTGATGAAGTGTAGGTGTGAGTTTCCCTTTGAAAACTTGTGGATTTTAATTCATGTGTTTTTACAGATGACGTTTGCTTTTTTATAAAAGCCCAAATTTGTATTTATTTTTGGGAGCAAATAAATCAGGATCTGATTTCTAAAAGTATATATGATTTCTACCATTACATAAAAAGCTTTATTATTAAAAAAGATTTACCGTTGAAAAGCTCTTAGTGTACCCTTCAGATTCATGTGTTTAAGCAGCCTTTTGAGGAATAAATTATGTAAAAACCATGTCAGGAAGTTTCTAATTTAGAAGGAAGACTAGCAATTGTCTCCACGTTCCTTAATTCTGTTTGTCACAGCACATGCTGGTGCACCTACTACACGCCACACATGTGCTAGGTGCCGGGTGCCGTACTGGGAGGTCACGGGGATCCAGTCCTGGAACCTGGAGTTCACTAGAGTCCCTGACATCGGGAAGGTCATAGACTGTCTTCTGGGATTGTGTGACTATTTGGAATTATAATAGGCACAGCTCGAAGGTGTTGTGGGTTTGGTTCCAAACCACCACAATAAAGCAAGTATTGCAATAGCGAGTTGTAGTCTTTTTGCTGGTGGAGGGTCTTGCCTTCAGTTTGTAAAAAATGCAACATCAGTGAAGTGCAGTAAAATGC
Organism: Craseonycteris thonglongyai; assembly: GCA_004027555.1. Classification (NCBI taxonomy): domain Eukaryota; kingdom Metazoa; phylum Chordata; class Mammalia; order Chiroptera; family Craseonycteridae; genus Craseonycteris; species Craseonycteris thonglongyai. The sequence continues at coordinate 186,543 of PVKE010000056.1, read as the reverse complement.
CTATAATGAAACCCCTCCTTTTCTCTGGGCTTTGAATATATTATTCAAAACACAAGGAACCTGGTGAGCATTGTTTTGGTTTTTTATTGCTGTGTAACAACCCTAACACTCAGTGACTTAAGACAACCATTTTTTTTTTTCTGTTTAACTATCCTAGGCTGGGCTCATTTGAGCAATTCTGCTGGTCAATCTGATGGCTGGTCACTTGGGTGCTGGTGTATGTGTCTCTCTCACCATATAGGTATAGTCTTGGTATCTCAGGGCAACTTGGTCTCCAGGTGGCCTTTGCAGGATGGCTGGCCTTACATAGTGGCCTAGAGCTCACAGGAGGGCAAAAGCAGAAGCAACCAGGTCTCCTAAGCCGTGGGCTCGAAACCAGCATAGCATGTCTGCCATCCTGTTGGTTAAAACAATTCGCTGGTCCAGCTCAAATTCAAGTGAAAGGCACGAGACAAGTGTGCGAACCCCAGGATTTCACCAGATTGCCAAGTGTGACACCAAAATGGGGCATCCGGAGAGCTTTTGGAAGCTGAGGTGCGAGCTGCCTGGTACTTTGGTCCTGTGAGTCTGGGCCCTCCTTGGGGAAATGTGAGGGAGAAGGTAGCGCTCGTCCCTGCCAGGAACAAGTAGAATGCTGGATGGCTAGCAGGGTTTTTCTCACTTTATCTTCATCACTGTCTTTATCTCACTGTCACTTTATTTTAGTCTCGGTAGTTGTTTTGTTTGTTTGTTTGTTTGTTTTTTCAATTCAAGTTATCTACTGAGTAATGTTACGGCTAATTGGAATGAAAACAAGCGTTTCATTGTTATTTCTTTATAGCTTCTGAGTGAAATGGTGAATCAATAGATCTCAGTTAAAGAATTTAAAGGTGTAGCTTTGGAGCATTTCATGTACACTCAGAAATGGGCCCCTGCCTCCTAGTACAGATCTCTGGGATTTTCTGAAAATAGAAGATTGGCTGTTGTGAGGAGGAGTTTGGTGATTAATTGAATGTATGAGAAACATGATGTAGTAACTAGGGAAGGCCTGGGAACAAAGAAGGGGACAGATGGAATTACATTAAGGTGTCTTGATGGCTCTCCCTGCTTTAAATTATACTTGGGTAGTTTATAGATGTACTAGCATTAACAGATTTGTAGGTGTGGTTGCTTTTTATTTAACTAAGGAAAACAAGTTTTTTTGATAGCTGTTTAGTGTACCCATAATATGATTAACTAGGATGGGTAGAAGCAGCAAACTGTTGAGTCCTGCCTTGAAGTAGGACACTGTGACAGCACATGGGCCCGACTTGCCAAGATGCCCTGCCTTGATGTGCTTCGTGTGGGATTAAATGAGCCTGCTCTTACGTATGAGGACACACTTCACCTTAAAAGTAAATGCTTGTAGACTAAATGACTACTCTTACAGCTTAAGAATTAAAGGCATGCTGGCAACTGGTTTAAGAGTCACAGCTTTCAGGTTGGGCAGAGCTGATGTCTGTCGGTACTGCTTAATAGCAGTGTTGCCTCAGTTTCTTCTGTGAAATGTAAAGAGTATCTTCCTGATTTTTGTGGGGATTACTTAAAATAATGTTTGTAAAGCAGAAAGTATGGTCCCTGGGACATAAGCAGCCCTAACCCATTTTTATTGCTCATAATTCCTTATTAATATGTTGAAAATACAATAAGTCCGCTTTCCTGTGAACCACTCACTCATTTCTCAGGGATGGTTGTTTAGCACGGGCAGAGCTGCATAACAGATCTCACCTCTTAGCTTAAAAGGTGTCTAAAGTGAATCTGAGGAAGGTACTGACTCAATATGGCTAAGCTGGTGATGGTGTGGCAGTGCAGTCTGGGAAGAAGATCCTGTGAGCACCATCCCTAGATGAAACGCAGGGTAGATTGCTTGCCCACAGCCATCTGGGGTATTTGTGAAACATAGAGATTGTTTAGTACCCTTTGAGATCTATGGTGTGGTCCTTGGTAGTGGAGCTCAGGAGTTTTCATGTTAAACAACTAACTCAGATACACAGTAGTTTGAAAATTGCGGGTGGAAACTGAATCTGTAATTTGGAGTTGTGATGTTCCCTGAGACCATTTTCTAAGCTGCAGTTCATGAAGCACACACGGACGAGTATGGTGTAAATACAGAGAGAGCTTAACATCTAAACTTTTCAGGTGTTTTAAAGAGGCTTAAGGGGAAACTGGGATGGATGGCTCTCAGTGGGTTAAGCGCTCGCTTTGTAGCCCCGGAGCCCGAGGATCGAATCCTGGCCACGGCCCCGGCGGACCCACATGCTGAACCTGGGGTGTGCCCCCAGTTCAGTTCTTCCCGGGACCTATGCAGAAGGCCCCCGCCCCAGTTCCTGCCCTGCGCAGCCCCATGCCCACCTGTGGCATGAAGCTATGTGGAAAACTAATGCTGTCAACTATGGAGACTGCTCTGGGCCCTCCCCCTTCTCTCTGTCTGCCTCTCTCTGTCAAAAAACAATAAAAATAAATCTTTAAAGAGGCTTAAGATAATTGCCAAGGACTTGATCCAGAAAACCATGGGAACTTGATGAGGTGACTGCAGGAAGGGCCACTAGGATTCCTCGTTCACAAAACCCTCCCCATTCTTCCTACAGCAAGATGCCTCTGAATGAAGCCCTCTCTTTAAAAGAAAAATGCCCGCCCACACAAGCAATTGTTAGATAGTGTGATCATTTAGCAGATACTCTGATTGCTTTTCACTTTGCTAAGATAAGCTACCCCAAAATTAGAGGTTCTGACTGGAGTATGTCTAATTTGGAATTTGGTTTTCTGTGTTCAAAGTCAGTTGATTAAGGGGGCATGATTTGTCTCGTGAGGAAAAGCCATTGCTTAGCAGAAAGGCATTGACTTGGGAAGGAAGTCATGAGAAAAGGTTTAAATTGTAAACTGATTAATAAAAGTACCTGAAACTTATTTTCTCTAACTTTTGCTTAGGGCAGTGGCATTGACAGTCTGTATCTTTGTCACTTAAACACTCTTGAGTCTTGTGAACGTCATTGGAATGGCAGATCTTTAAAATTGAAGCTGTTACTGGAAAAACGTAACTTATGTTTTATCAACCATGTTTTTATTAGTACATTTTGTGGTTAAAAACACAAACAAACAAACCCGTGATTCTGCCTAAATTTGAGTGGAAAGGATCAGTTGGCATTTGTTTGAAGAGCCTATTGTTTCATGCTTGTTTTCAGCTGAGTGGCCAGTAGTTCGGAGAGTAAAACAGTAAATTCATCTCCTTGTTCTATGAGCTGTGAAATAGGTTTCAGTGTTTAGATGTGAATACCCAGAAGTATACAGTGTACTCAGGAATTTTGTTTTCCTGCATTTAAGTTTTGGTAATTTTCACTTGTTATAAAACTTTGTGATTAATTTTCTTTTTAAAGTGTTGGTTAAATGCTTAGGCTTTCAAGTAATACAGAACTAGATTTTAGTTCCGGCACTCATTTATTGAGTGAGCTTGGTCACGTTAAATTTAGATTAAGTTCTTGTTTTATAATGTAAATCATATTCATGTGTTAAATGGTAATAATAATATGCTTAATTCACAGATCTATTGTGTGGCTTAAACTTGTCACTTTGTATGAGTGTTCAGTAAATATTCACTAGGATGGGTTCATAATATATGTTACTGATGTTGGATATGTTTCATAATTACTCAATTTTTAATATTAGGAAGGTGCTTCATTCCTTATGCTATGTTACATGAAACCCCAGTGAAGTGTAGGGTAGCATGCTGTACTTTCTTTGGTAAATGTTTAAGTTAACTATGGGTAAAGGACACAAAACAGCCATATATCTGGTTAGATTTTGCTGCCAGGTGAGTTATGAAGGAACTTTAAGTTTTTATGGCTTTTTGGGTTTTGGGTTTGTGGATAAAAGGTTGTGTTCCTAAATTTCTACTGTGTTTTAAACTTGAGAAGAGTTGCATTATTCTAAGAGTAAAATTTTAGCTTTTGGGTAGTTTCTGTATATTTTGGATTCTAATATTTTTCTCTAAGGGTGAGGATATCTGATGAATGTTCATACATAGCCGAATGCTTTAAGTAGTAAATTAACACTATGTGTCTGTTACTTGAGTAGCTTTAAAATATCTTGAAATTCTGTATTTATAACAAATAGTTTGGCAGTACGGTATTCTTGTCAGGTGCCTGAATGTAATTTTGAGGTGACCCGCCTGCAGATACCGGGTTTACAGCCTTGCCCTGTGACTACATGCTTTTCCTAACCTCCTGTTCTCTGTTGTTGGAGAAGTGTGGTGGGAAAGGAGTAGAATTTCCCTGCCTGGGATAATTGAGAGTGTGGCTGGGTGGAGGACTTGATGGAGAGATTGTGGTGCTGGGAGGAAATTAGCATTTACTGGGCACCCTACGGTACAGATTCTAGAGACAATTCTAGTTTCCTGGAGTTAATGTTAGCACTGTTTCTCCTTCATGTTACCATCCTCATTATACAGATCAGAAAACAGGTGGTGGGGAAGCCAGGACGACGGCTCAGTGGGTTGAGTGCTCGCTTTGCAGCACCGGGGACCCAGGATCAAATCTGGGCCCCAGCCCGTGCTGAGCTGGGGAGTTCCCCCAGTTCAGTTCTCTCTCTCTTTCTGTATCTCTCTCTCTCTCTCTCTCTCTCTCTCTCTCTCTCTCTCTCTCTGTCTCTCTCTCTCTCTCTGTCTCTCTGTCAAAAACAATAGACAAACAAACAAAAAAAAGATCCAATGCTTTAAAACAAAAAAGAAAACATGACATACATGGACAGTAGAGTTGAAGTCTGGACCTAGGGTTGGTCTGACTCTGAAAACTGTTCATTATAGCATGCTACCCCAGCTTGCTCTTCTCAAACTAGAAATCAGCGCTTTGGAATTGAAGAGCTACCAGTCTTTATGGCTACCTAGGTACTGGTAAATCGGAACCCTGAGTGTGTTTGGAAACAGGCGGTGTTTGGCGTGAGCATCAGGCTGTCCTGTGAGCAGTGTGCACACTTGCAGCCTCACAGCAGGTCTGACATGGAGCAGCAGCTCTGTCCCTGGGAAGGTGTGTCACCTCTCCTTGGCTCTAGGCTTTCATGACTGCTTTCTGCTGCTGCATTAGATGCAGCAGATTCTGTGTATTTGAAGAACACTCAACCTTTAAAAAATTTTGGATTTGAAGGGAAAAAGTCTGGTAAGAAGTATTATGTTATTAATGTACCACATTTTGAAACAGATGACCAATTATTTATGGAACTGTTTGTCATTTAGAAATTTGAAGGTGTAAGAATATAATTCTGTGCCATTTGGTTTTTGCCAAGTGTGAACATTATGCTGCTCTGGACGTTTTTCCCAGGACGTGTGGTGGTGGTTTATTGAGCACAGTCCCAGCGGCCTGCCTTCTCTCCACTGGTGATGTGCTTGTGCATTCACACGTGATCTTTTTTCACGATTGCGTGTTCTTTCTCTCAGTCTTAAGACAAAGCATCTGCTATGACCAGATGGGAAGCCCCACAAAATTCCCTACTGTGAGTCTTTAAGTGGCAGAACATTAAGAGAATAATAACATCGGATTGATGCAGCAAACAGCTCATTGGGAAGCATGCGTTCAGCTCAGCATTTCTTGCTTTGCATTCTGTTGTCACAGTGTAAACACAGTGACAAAAGCATTGGCTTTGAGCCCAAGAAGTCTGGGTTCAAAAATCCTGACTTTTGCTAGTTTTGTGGCCCTGGGTATCTGTGGTTCTTACAACCTAGTATTCTTTATCTGTTAGGAAGAATAATAAGGACTCTGAAGGGCAGTTAATGAGAGTTTTTTTGTAAGGTGATTAACAAGTAACAGGAGCCCAGTAAGTGGTCACTGTTGTTCTTACCATTTCTGGTGTCCAAGACCTGACCCAGGGCTCAGGCTTAATTTAACACTGGCTGTGTTTCTGTGTTTCTGAGACCCCCAGATACGTGCCAGTCGTCCCAGATAGTTACCGGTACACTCACATCTCACTCTTAAGGCTTGGGCGTAATTACACAGCTCCTTCAATAAACTGATGTTGATTCTATAAGTTTGAAACCCAAGTTTTAAGATGCTCAGTGTTATTTAAACTTTGATTTCTTAATTGACAAACAGAGCAGGAGTGGAAAACCTGTTTCTACTAATAATCACTAAGGCTTGGGGAAAAATGACCAAATGCAAAAGTTTTTGTTTGTAATGTTTTGTTATTTTGCCAGTGTAAACATAATGCTGTTGCACATTATAAGAAATTGAGGAAATTACAGCAAGTTAGAAATTGTCATATTCTTATTGCTGATACCGTTTTGGTATACTTTGTTGACATAAGTAAATTTTAGTATCAATTCTTTTTAAACAGAAGTAGGCATCTCCCTAAATTAAGAATAATTATGAAAAATAAAGTTAGTCAATGCATGATAAGTAAAAATCTATTTTATTTGTTTTTATTATGACCCAAGGAGGTAGGGGGGATGGAGTAGGAAGAGAAGGAAAGATTAGTGTGGCAAAAGGTACTAATAATGCCAGAGTCCTGTGTTTTTGTTTTGTTTTTAGAAACTATAACTGTTTAGCTTTAAAATTAGCATTGTTGTCTCTAACTTTGATGAATGTGTTTACCTCTTCACTAATGTTTTCAAGTAAAGTACATTTTTCAATAACTCTTAGTTACAATGAAGCAAAACTTATGTTTTGATAAGTTCATATGATGTGCTTATATTTTTTAAAAGGCGCGTGCAATGGAGCAGCATCACCATCTTGTGGCCTTCTAGAATATTGTTGCTAAAGTTATGTTTTCTCAAGTACAAGTTGTACATTGTTCAGATGTTGGCCAAGGGTTCAGTCAAGTTTGTAATTGGCTGTTCTTACTGTAATGGAGGATGGAGAGTAGACTATAAAGTTATTTGTACACTAGGCTTGCAACTCTTAAGAAATGTGTGTTGTAGAAAAATGATGGTATAAAAATGAAAACAATTGTGAGTTAGGTTGGTGCAATTATGGATGATTGCTGTGATTTCATGTTTTCATGAAATATGCAATAATTTTAGTCACGTAATTCTAAGTCAGAAAAATCTCAGTGTGCTCTGTGCTCCATTTCTTAATTGGATAAGATCACCCAGAGAGTTTAGGTGCAGTGTCTCCCAAGCCTTTAACAAGGATGCTCTTGTCTAGGACAGTGCTCGGAGACTCTCTTTAAAGCCTGTTTGCTTGTTGTTTTGAGAGTCAGTTGGCACTACTTGTCCCTTTGTGAGCAGACGTGTATCAGACACTCATGGGCACTAGAATTTAAGGGAGGAGTGTGGATATGGTGGGGAGGATTTCTCCTGCTCTTTCAGAGTTTACAATTAGTGTGCAGTGAGGAACATGAAGCTATTTTGATGAACGTGAAAATTTGAACTCAGAGATTCTGGATAAAAATAGATATAATTCATATAATCCATTGAGTATTTACTGTGTGCCAGGCACCATGCAAAGTGCTTTCGGTCCTTTTTCTCAGTGTCAGCCGTGTATTCTGGAATTTTGCTTTGATTTTGTAGGAGCTGTGCACACACATGCACAGATCAGTGTTTTGGGTACTGCTACGTCTCCGTCCTTGTACTGTGCACGTGGTTTAGCCGTTGTGGGTTCGGGAGGTCTCTGTGGTTTTGTCACAGCTTACCACCATTTGTAGTGTTTCTGTGGGGAAACTTGTGCAGTGTTTAAGCAGCCATCTTTCCCCCAGACTTTTAGAAAAGTCCTTTGACATATAATTTGGGGATTAATGTACAATTTCTGAATTATTTTGAATAATTAGGTCTAGAGAATGCCCAAGTTTAATGAGTTTTTCTCTGGTTTATATATGGGAATCTAGTCAATGATATTATAATAACTAGGTGTGGTGTCAGATGGTACTAGATTTATAGGGGGATCACTTTGAAAGTTACATAAATGTCTAGTCACTATATTGTACACCAGGAACAAATATTGTATATCAACTGTAATTGGAAAAAAAATCAAAAAGGGTCATAATAAAGAAATTTACAGTGCAGTGGGGGAAATAGAGAAGTAAACACTGTTGCAATGCTATGAGACATAGCAACAAACTAGTCCCAAAACTGGGGAGATGACACTTGCCCTTAGTCTAGAACGATAATTAAAAATTAGGTCGATGAGCAGTGAGAAAGTAAAGGGCAGGAAATTAATGGGCAGCAGTTAAAGAGGATGTTATAGGCCATGATAATTTGAGGAGGCATATGGTTAAATTCAGGAAGGCTTTTGTTCACTGCAGTGAAGAGTATATGCAAATGTGTGTTGATTTGAGTAAGGGAAAGAAATTTGTATTATAGGTTGTAGATGGGCTGACCAGATGTAGTTTTAAATGGGACAGGAAACAACGGTACTGTCCCATTTCAAACAGTGCGTATGGTCAGCCTACTGACACCTTATGGTACTTTTTTGCAATTGTTTTTTTAGCTCATCAATGATTGTTAGTGTCACTGTATTTTATGTGTGGCTCAGGCTAGCCAGAGGGTTGGACACCCCTGATCTACATTAAGGACTTTATTCTTGGCAGTTGAATAATGCTGAACCTTTATTTGGCTTTTTTTTTTTTTTTTAACATTAATGCCCCTTCTCCACCACACCACTCCCACTCCCAGGCAACCACCAAACCACTGACTGTGTCTATGAGTTTTTGTTTCTTTTGTTACTTTTAGTTTTATATTCCACCTATGAGTGAGGTCGTATGAGGGCATTTTAAAAAAAGACTTATCGTTTGAGAGAAGGTGAGAGAGAGATAAGAGAAGGTGGGAGGGCCCAGAGCAGTCTTATAGTTGTCCATCATTAGTTGTGACATGGTTTCATTCCACACAGGTGGATGTGGGAGTGCACGCGGTGGGAACTGAACTGGAGGCCTCCCGCGTGGGAGGCGAGAACCTTTGCCACGGGGCTCAACAGTTACCAGTTACACCACAGTTGAGCACATGGATTTGTATGGTCTGGGGCCAGCATTCGATCCATGAACCTCACAGTTGCAAGGCAAGCCCTCAACCTGCTGAGCTATCCTGTCATCCCCTTTATTTGGCAGTTTTAAAGGATTGAGCTGGATGTTATCCGCTGATGTATAAATGGCCATATGCTCTGGCATAAGTTATGTCCTAAATTCATTTGGATGAATAACCAATTTGCTTAAAGTCTATTAAAACTCAGACTCTTTATTTTTTTGCTCTGCTTGGTCACAAGGCTATTAAGTGGCAGAGTTGGAAATGAAACCCCAGTAGTCTGAGTGCAGAGTTGGCTCTTGAAAACTTTATACCCTTTTGTCTCCCACAGTTTGCTGTCTTACAGTCCTTATCCTGGTTGTTGTGCCGCCATCCACCCAGACAGTCTTTCAGAACCCTTCTTTCTGACCCTCAGCTCCTATAACTGTTTGGTCAGAGATCTTACACAAACCCTCAGTTTCTTTGTTCATACTACCAGTGCTTTGGTTCAGATGAACTCATTTTAGGTTAGCCTTCTCACGTGCAGTTCTGGTTACTGAACTCTCAGTGTGTCTCATTACCTTTAGGATAAACTCTGAACTGCTATGCTGTGAATGGGCCCTGCACAGCTCAGGTCACCTGCTGTCTGCAGCCTTGCCACTCACACTGTGCTTACATTCCACTGCCCACTGTTCCAGCAGCTCTGGAAGCCCCGTGCTCTCGTAATTCAGACGCAGTCTGCTCCGAGGTTGTCAGAACTTACTTCTGATTCCTGAAGCTTGGAGTCTCCGCTTTCTCTGGGTGCCCCCTTCTGCATCTGTTTCAGTTAACACACACGGTTCCTTCTGCATCTGTTTCAGTAACACACAGTGAAAGCTCTTTATTTGTTCACAGGTTTATCTCTTCACTAGACTATGAGCTCCTTGAAAGAAGAAATCGTGTCTTACTCATCTTTATATCCCCAGTGTCTAGCACAGTTCCTGGTACAGAGTAAGTGATTAACAATTCTTTTTATTTTATTTATTTTTTAAGTCAGTGAATCTTTTATTTAGTTTAACAGAGAGAGAGATACAGAGACAGAGAGAGAACTGAACTGGGGGAGCTCCCAGTTCAGCATATGGTTCTGCACAGGCCAGGGCCGGGATTCTATCCTCTGTCCCTGGCGCTGCAAAGTGAGCGCTCAACCCACTGAGCCATCCCGGCTTCCCCAACAGTTCTTTTTAAAGTAAGACTATATTTAACTATCCAGCCCATACCTGTTGATAATTATATCTGTGTAGGCCTGGTAATACCTTGTCATAAAAAATAGGGCCATAGGGGAAGCTGGGTTGGTTCAGCGGGTTAAGCACTCACTTTGCAGCCCCAGAGCCCGAGGATCAAATCCTGGGCCTGGCCCATGCGGACCCACATGCTGAACTGAGGTGTGCCCCCAGTTCAGTTCTTGCAGGGCCTATGCAGGAGGCTCCCGGCCCAGTTCCTGCCCTGCGCAGCCCCGCACCCACCTGTGGAGTGAAACTATATGGAAAACTGATGCTGTCAACTATGGAGACTGCTCTGGGCCCTTCTCCTTCTCTCTGTCTCTGTCTGTCTCTCTGTCAAAAACAATAAAAATAAATCTAAAAAAAAAAAACTATGTTTAAAAAATATAGACTTTTAACACTTGTGCTGCTCATTGTCCTCATTGATAATATGTCCTTACTTATACAGTTATAATGCTTAAAGACTGCATAACAGTACATTATATTTTAAGTGCCATACAACTTCGTTATTAAATGAATCGTGGGAACTAGTTGTTTGTTGAAAGTGGTCATTGTGTTTGCTTTGCATGTTCCTGAGGTGAGATGTCACCATTTTTGACTGTCTCTGTGATGTTCTGCAGTTTAGACTGCAGTCCCTGGCTACTGTGGGCGTGCACTCTTGAGTGGGAGGGCTGGTTCACGTGGAACAACGGGAGACAGAGCTTGGGGGTGGGACTGGGCACGGAACGTGGAAGAGTGGGCAGTGTTTCCCGCGTTGGCACGGCTTGCCAGTGTGCCTGGTGTTTCAGACTTCACAGTTCTTTTCATATAACCAACCCTATGTCTTCTTGCCTCATTTCTGTCTAATTCATGAATGAAGTGCCTCGATTTTCTTTTAATCTACCTCCAGATGACTTATCTTCACCTACCCGTAGGTCCCTTGTTTACTGTTCAGAGGAAGGAGTGTTTTTCCTGGAAGACATGTTAACACCATCTGTGTGGAAGCTGTGCTTTTTCCTGCCTTCTCTTCACAGACGTACCCATTCCCGTCACACTGAGGACCTGTGATCTTCACCTTCCTGTGTCTACTTCTTTGTCTTCCATGCATCCTTTACATTTTAAAAGTTCTGTAGTTTGAACATTCCAGTTTATATGTAATGTATGGAAGTTAATAATAAAAACAAGAGTTTGAGAATGAGCCACTCAGTGTAAGAAGTAGGTCAGTACCAACACAGTTAATTGGAGACTTGGTGGGAGCGCCTGTCACCCCATAGTCCTGTTCTCCCCCAGCCCCTGAGGTAACCTGCATCTGTGTTATTTCCTCTTCTTAAATAGTATTACCGCAAATACAGTTTTTTTGTTTTGAGATTAATAGTTTTTATGTTTATAGGTTTTTAAAAGCTTACACAAATGGTACTTTATTTAAGAGGAAAATCTAATTTATAAACTTTCATACACTTCAAAGTAGCATTGTAAAGGAATGCATAGAAAAATCTCAGTGTGCACATTCAAATTTGTAACAAGAAAATAGTCTTGGAGACGTGGTTTTGGGCTCATCCAGGTGCAGGAGCCGGGCAGAAACCCCCACACTCGTTTCTTACTTTGCAGCAGTGTATGGCTGGAGCCGGGGGTGTTCCTGGATGTGACAGCTTCTCACTTGATCGCCTTGGGACCTCGGTTCCTCAACAGGCTTCATTTCCGTTTGTCGATTATGTAGCTTGAGTCCCAGGGTCCACAGCGCCCAACTTCCTTTTTATTTCTTTTTCCATCCTAGGGGAGTAGTGCAGGGTGGCAGTTTGGGAGGTGACTGGTAACACTGGGTTGCCACACCACCTGGGGGCAGTGGGCAGATGCAGGGTCGGCAGGACGTGCCTGATGCATGTCATCATCAGGGTTGCTCGGGCGTCTCGTCGGTCCAGCTGGTTTGGGGCATGATGCTCCTGCCCCCAGGGACTGTGCTCAGCCCGGAGTCTGTCCAGGAGAGGCCTCCCTCGTCGTGTCCCAGGCTGCTGTCTTGGGGCAGAATGCAACATTTTCTTAGTTCTCCTTAACAATGCTACTTATCTGTGACTGTAACTAAGCCCGGCGTTCTTTTGTTTCTGTTTGCCTGGTATGTCCCTTTTCATGTTTGTGATTTTATCCTATCAGTATGTTTATTTTGTAGATCTCTCTTCTGAATTTGTCCTTATATGTTTATTCTGATTATTTCTGTATTTGGACTCTCCTGCTTTGTGCTTTATGGGAGACCTGGTTATTTATACCTTTTGTTTTCTTTCTTTCCTAGCCTATTTCTTAGGTCGATTGAGTTGTTTTCTTTTTTATTTATTTATTTATTTTTGTTAAATTGATGGGGTGACATTGGTTAGTAAAATGACACGGGTTCCAGGTGTACAACTCTGCATCACATCGTCTGTGTGTTGCACTGTGTGCTCACCGCCCAGTGTCAGCGCTCCTTCCATCACCATATATTTGAGTTTTTTGAGTTGTTTTCTTACTGTCATCTCTTCTACTAGTTTGGAAATTACATCCTCTTGTTTCTGTTCTTTTATGACCTTGACATTAGGCTGGGAGTGCTCTGCAGTTACAGCTACACCGGGTCAGCACCCCTCCTGAAAGTGTGGGGATCGATGCCGTTAGTGCCTGCCCCTCTCCCTGCCTTCTATCCCCCGGTGTGCTCCTGTGCCTTCGCCCCATGTCTGAATGGCTTGGACTGTTTTATTAAACACAATAGTAGGATGTTTATGCTGTTATTTATTCAGACAGTGCTCACTTGGATTTACTTGTATACTCATGTCTCTCTGCTTGCATCTCAGATCATCCTTTCAGATCATCCTTCTGCGGTCCTTTCACCCTTATCAGACACATCATTTAGGTTTTCTTGAAGTAAGGTCTCTTAGTTTGTCTGGCAGTGTCTTCTGTGCTCCCCAAAGAGTTCTGGTGGTCAAAGAATTTTTGGCTTAGTCCTCTGTCGGGGCTCATCCACCTTCTCTGCTTCCAGTGTGCTGGCTGAGCCTTCCCGGGCATCTCCTGCTGCTCAGCAGTCTCTGCTCGCTCGCTCTCTGGCTTCTGTGGTACATGTGGTGTGTCTTAGAATTGTAGGTAGGTGTCTGTCATTTCTCTCCGAGTGTGACCTCCTTTCTTCATTTTCTGGGGCTATGAGTAGAAAGTATATGTCCAATCTCATTTTATTTTTTATGTCTTTTAGTCTCTCTGTGGTATTTTTCATCTGCTTATTTCTGCACTCCTAAATGATTTTTTCAGATTCATATTCTTTAATAAGTTCTATATAATCTGAATAAACTATGGACTTTAGTAAAATATTGACATTGGCTCATTGATATGACAAATGTAGCATGTTGCTTTGAGGTGTCATAATTGGGGAGACTGTGTGTGGGCATCTGAGAATCCACTCTTCCCAGCACTTCTGTATGTCTGACACTGGAAGTAAAGAGTGTAAATTCTGTCTAGTTCTTTTTCGGTGATGCAGTGCCATTGTCACAGTTTCTTTGTGCTTTATGTTATCTCTTATTGCTGAAACTAATTTTAAAAAGTTTCTGTTGGTAACGACACCAGTACAGTCCTTGGAGGGTTGGAAACGATTGTCTTGTTCCTGCCGACTCACTCATGTGGCTTATTTTCCTTCAGTTTGGTATTTTAAGGTCTAGGCTCCTGATTGGCGCTCTTTATCATGGTTGATCCCTGTGGCTTCCTTGGGATGTTTTCCTGGAGCTTATGCTTCTACTTCTTCTGCTGCCCTGGGCCCTAGCTCGCTGGGGTCTCAGTCCCCTCCCCCGACAGCAGGCCCAGGGCTTTGTGCTGCTGTCAGCCCACTCCTCCAGGACTGGCATGTCCTGGTTTTAAAGAAGCGCGTTTGCTCACTGCTCACCATTCCCTTCTGTTACTTCAGCTCACTTTTAATTTAAGAAGTGGTGGTGGTGGTTTGTTTTCTATTTGACTACCATTATATGGAGTGAGAGCAGGCTTGGTAATTTCATGCTTCTTGAGAATGTAATAGTGTTTGTAAAATACCTGGGTTTTAATTTATCCAGGATCTGTTTGCATTAAAGCAGGAAGACTTTTCGAAATATCTACATACCAGATGACTAGAAATTGAAAACCTTCAGTTTCTGTTTATTTTCTTTATTGCTCATTGATACCGAAGGCTTCCGCTTCCATTGTTTTCTCATATACACATGACTGATGCACCTGCAGGTAGACACGGCCCCTGGGCCTTTTCCTCATCTGCAGGGGAGTGTTGCTTGTGGCTACATGTTAGTTAGACTCAGTTGTTCCAGTAGCAAGCTGCTCTTTATCCTTCTACACACATACACACACCCCCACAGCGCACACATGCACACACACAGTGCATAACATATGCAACCGGGAGTAAGTGAGGAGGGAAGAGTGACTTTAGAGCATTGGGACCCTGGACTTAGAAGAGGCTCTAAACGGAGCACAGAGAAGACTACAAACAGGGACAACAGGGCGGACACCAGTGTTCCGTAATGTTCTCGGTCTCGTCGTGTCTGCAGTGGGTTAAGGGTGTGCAGAAGTTTAGCTTTAAAGCATCTGTCATGCAGAAGAAAACTGAAGTAGCTCTGCTTTGTATTTTATTTAAAAAGTAAAAATTGAGGTGAAAAAGTGAAGCAGAACCTGAAAAATGCAACCTATAGGAAAGCGTGCAAGACTCACTGAAGCAGCACGTGGACTTGAATGGGGGCTGTGTTTAAAAGTTACGTAATAGCCATTGTTGGGACAGTTGAAATTATAGAATATAGGAGGGCTGTCCAGAAAGTATCCAGCCACAGAGTATGAAAAATAGAGGCGTTTCTGGCTAGTGTGTTTTCTGGACAGTTCTGGTTTATTAGATGACAGTAATAACTATACTAGTTAAATTTCTGAATTTGGTCATTGTACTGTGGTTATTGAAGAGAATTTTTTTTATTCTTAGGAAATACACACTGAATATTAAAAGGTAAAAAGGCAAACTGGTGGTTCAGGTAATACATATATACATATTACAACATCTAATTAGATTAAATTTGTTTGTGTGTGAGGGAAGCCAGGAGGGCTCAGCGGGTTAAGTGCTCGCTTTGCAGCCCTGGGGACTTAGGATTGAATCTGGCCTCGGCTGTGTGGACCCATGTAGTGAACTGGGGTGTGCTTCCCATGCAGGAGGCTCCCAGTTCAGGTCTTACCCCCCCCCCACCCCCGGTTTGACCCCTGGCTCGAGGGGGTGTCTCCCATGAGGGAGGCCCCCAGCCTAATTCCTGTTCTGCATGGCCCCCACCCACCTGTGTGGAACGAAACCATGTCAAAAGCTGATGACGTACAACTATGGAGACGGCTCTGGGCCCTCCCCCTTCTCTCTGTCTCTGTCAAAAACAGTACCGTAAAATAAAGCTTTAAATTGTGTGTGTATTTTATTTGTAAGTCACACGTGACCTTGGTGTCTTTGCTTGGATTGACCTTGTGGGGTGCACTGGCCATGTTCTCCTGTTGGGTGTGTAGCACTAAGTCCTCACTTTAGATGAAGTGCATCTGCGAATGTGTCAGCGTGTGGTCACATGAGAATAGTGCACTAGGTGTGTTTCTTAATCTGTTTGGCTAGTGTTAATCGTATTGGAAATGGCCATCTCGTGTCTAACTCGTGAACTAATTACGCTTTCCTAGGTCTAAGCTGAACTTTGGGACATGGCCAGTGCGTGTCCAAGGCCCGGTACTGGTAGTAACAGCCCCTGCAGAAGGTTACAGCTACACGTGACAGGTAAGTTACTTCTATAACTTCAGCAGTCACTCTCACATAACACTTCCTTCTACTCCCGATGCAGCAGGTTTAGTCCATACCTATCATCTTTTTTCTAGATTCATGCTATAGTGTCCTTGTTGCAGCAGCCTGAAAGGTAGACACCCTCTAAGAGTGTTGGGAGCTGTGTGTGTGTTTGGGGGCGGGGGGGGGGGGGGGGGGGGGGGGGGGGGGGGGGGGGGGGGGGGGGGGGGGGGGGGGGGGTGCTGGAATAAGCAGCGTGGAGCTGGGCTGTGATGTTTGCTAGGAGGAGAAGGAAGCCGTCATGCAGTCCCTGGGCAGGTGTTTGCTGAGTGGAATGACGTGCATGAAAACAGAAGGTCCCAGGGCTGCAGGAGTGCACCGTGGAGAAGCGGCCTGTTTCGTGTGCACTGCTGTGCAGAGATTGTGAGTGAGCTGGGCGCACGAGGCCTCAGGGTCGCAGGGTCCCGGGGCTGCCGCTGGCCTGTGGTCTCCTGGAGCAGCATAGAAGGAGGACTCAGGCAGGAGGAGTCGAGGGCCTCTCACACTTGGTTGGCAGCACAGAGCATTTGAGGGAGAGGGAATAGCGCTTGCAGATGCCTGGAAGAGCCTTGGTTAGAGGCCTTCAGGCCCTGTGTTCTCGCTGGTCGGAATGCATGATTCAAGGAGAACTGCGCCAAAGCTAGCAGCTGTACTTCTAGAAGTTCATGGTATTCATACTTCTACATAGTTATCGGTAGTTACTGGTATGATTTATGAATGATCTCCTAGCAGTAATGCATAGTTTTTAATATATGTATAATATATATGTGTGTGTACATAGAGAGAGAGCAGGGGAGGGAGAGTCTGCAATAGCAGATAATCGGCAGTGGGATTCTAGGTAGACAGTGAAATGAAGTGAAGTAGAAGAAATAACATCTGTCTGCAGGAGGACCAAGTTCTAAGGCAGCATGTGCAGTGACAGAGCCGGGGTGTGGACATGGAGCAGGGGTGTGTGGCTGTGTGCCTGGAACGTGACAAGGTTTGCCCCTGAGGGCAGGAGCTGGGCCAGCTGAGAGGAGGTGCCCGGAGGTCCCTGTGGCTCTCGTCACCATGCGGTCAGCCATCTCTAGGTGCTTTCAGTGGGCAGAGCTAGGAAATGCTTTTGGTCTTAGAGAAGCAAAACCAATCCTGGGTTGGTGCTGATACTTCCAGTTCAGAATAACAAAAGGTGTTTTTACTTAATTGACCTTCTATTTGTGTGTGTATTTCTTTTTTCAATTTAATAATAACATTTTTGTTAAATTTATTGGGGTGACATTGATGGATATCATTTACATTGTTTCCAGGTGTACAATTCTACATACATTGTCTATACATCGCATTATGTGTTCACCACCCAGAATCAGCTCTCTTTCCTATTTGTATGTCTTTTCTCTTAACCCCAAAATCTTAATTCTAAATGACATCATAATTATATCTGTTTTATCCTGATACACACAATGGCAACATTAAAATTGCCAAAAACAGCAGGTTTGCTCATTGCAGTTTAAGATTTCCTGGTGAGTTTGTCCCCTCAGGGTGGGTGTATAGTCAGAATGCCACGTCTCAAAGTAACTTAGCATACTTCTCCCTGTGGTCACGCCACCACCTGGATAATCAGGCTCGTGGATTTCAGTTATTTGATTATGGATGAAACTGCAATAACCATCCATGTTCAGGCTTTTGTGTGCAAATAAGTTTTCAGCTCCTTTGGGTAAATACCAACGAGCAAATTATCGAATCACACAGGAAGAGTGTGTTTAGTTTGTAAGAAACCACCACACTGCCTCCAAGGTGGCTGCATGATTTTGTCCCTACCAGCAGTGAGTGACAGTTCCTGCTGCTCCGTGTTTGGTGTGTGTGTCTTCCGGATTTTGGCTGTTCCAATAGACATGCAGTGGTGTGTCATTGTTTAGTTTGCTTTACCGGATGATGTGACGCGCAACAGTTTTTACAGGCTTATTTGCTGTCTTCGTATCTTCTTTGGTGGGGAATTTCTTAAGATCTTTGGCCCTTTTTTTAATCATATTGTTTGTTCTCTTGCTGAGATTTAAGCATATTTTGGACTGCAGTTCTTTGTCAGATGTATCTTTTGTAAATATTTTCTCTGATGCTATGGCCTGTTTTCTCATTCTCTTGACATGTTTCACAGAGCAGAAGTTTTTAATGAAGTGCTGCTAATCATTTATGCCTTTTATAGATCATGCCTTGGGTGTGATGTCTAAAAAGTCATGTTCTCACAGAAGTGTGCACTAATACAGCCGTATTGTGAACAGTAGCCAAAAAGTGAGATAGCCTAAACGTTTACCAGCTGGTGGCTGGATAAGTAAGAAGTGGTCTATCCATGTAGTGGATGTTATTTGTCAGTGAGAGGGATGAAGTACTGACACACGCTGCCACCTGCATGAACCTTGAAAGCAGGCTCAGTGAAAAAGCCAGTCACAAAAGGCCACATGTGTGCAGCCACGTAGACGAACTGTCCAGAGTACGCAAATCTGTACAGAAAGTAGGTTACTCCACGTGACCCTTGGACAGTGTGGGGGTTAGAGTTGCCAACTCCCCACATAGTCAAAAGTCCAAGTATAGCTTCTAACTCCCCAAAACTTAACTACTGGGACGTTGGGATGGTTCAACAGGTTGAGCGCTGCCTTGCAACTGCGAGGTCGGTGGATCGAATCCCGGCTCCGGCCCGTGCAGACCCACATGCTGACCTGGGGTGCAGCTGGTAACTGCCCGATGGCAGCAAAGGCTCCTACCTCCCATGAGGGAGGCCCCCAGTTCAGTTTTGCCCTGTGCGGCCCTGCATCCACCTGTGTGGAATGAGACTATGTCAAGAGACTAATGATGTACAACTATGGAGACTGCTCAGGGCCCTCCCCCCAACTCTCTGTCCCTCTCTCTAACCTTCTCTCAAACAATTAAACAAATCTTTAAAAAAAGTAAAAAACTTAACTAATAGCCTACTATTGACCAGAACCTTACTGGTAATAGTCAACACATATTTTGCATGTATATGTATTACATACTGCATTCCTACAATAAAGTAAGCTAGAGAAAATATATTTACAGTGCTATGTGTATTTACTGAAAAATATCTGCACCTAAGTGGAGCTGGGTAGTTCACACTTGTATTATTCAAAGGTCAACTGTAGTCACCTAAGGGCTAGGGAGGTGGGGGAGTTGGGAGAAAATAGGAGGGTGACCGCTTAATAGTAGGGGTATCTTTTGGGGGTGATGAGTATTTAAAAAAATTGATTGTGGTGGTCGTTGCACAATCACCATTGAATTGTAAAGTTTAAATGAGTGAATTATATGGTATGGAACTATATTTCATTGCCACTATTAAAATTCAAATGGTTCTCAGGCATTATCATACTCTTGTTACATCGTTGTTGTTTTTTTCATTCTGTCAATGAAAAGAGTTTTGAGTTACACAAGCACAGTTCTGTTTTTATTAATTAGCACACAATATTGTTTTCTGGCAACATATATTTACTCGTGATGATCATGTTTCTATTAGTTTCTAGTGCCAAAGTAAAAAGGAAAAAGAACTGGTTTGGAACAGCAATATATACAGAAGTAGTTGTAGATGGAGAAATTAAGAAAACAGCAAAATCCAATAGTTCTTCTAATCCAAAATGGGATGAACAACTAACTGTGTAAGTACCTTATAAAAAATGCAAGATCTTCAAAAGGGAGTATGCTTCGTAGAATCTTTTAAATGATTATGTTGTAGGATGACTTCATAGTAATGATTATCATTTTCCAGTGGAGACAAAGTATGAGAAAAATTGGGGTTAATTTCATTATCTTTGCGGAGGAAGCATAATGATCCTTGCTTTTGTTTTATAAAGTAAGTTATTTCCATATAGTCATTTTTTCTCACTGTTTTGTAAAAATAAATAGGGCACAAAATCAATTATTCTTAATTTTGACTTTTCTGAAATGTTACAAATTTGTGAATTGTAACTAGTGCCATCAGTTGTCTTAAATCTTTAGAATTTGTTCAAATAGAAATAGTTATTGTGAAGTCTCAGAATTGCTGGTGCTTTGGTTCACTAATTATAAGATAGATAAGTTCTTATCTAGCTGATAAAGTCTTGATGTACTTGAAAGCAAATACTGTTTTTATAATTCAGGTTGTTTACTGTTTTATGCAACAACTTTTCCTCAAACTGAATCATGGCTTTTAAAAAGTTACTGAAGTAAATGATTTAATAGGAATTGTCACATAGAATAATGGTACATCCTCCTATGTTTCTGTTATAATTATACCCCCACAGACATGTGACCCCACAGACCACATTGGAATTCCGAGTTTGGAGTCATCACACTTTAAAAGCAGACGCTTTATTAGGAAGAGCAACGATAGATTTGAAACAAGCCCTGTTAGTCCACAACCGAAAGTGTAAGTTTTCTGTTCTGAACTTTGCATCTTTAAAAGTCTATTGTAGACGCTTTGAGAGTGCCCTGAAGCCCCAGAGCAGAACGGCCAGCTTTGTGTGGTGCAGGAGAGCTCCCATCATTGTCTGTGACCGTGGTGCTGTGTGCCGTGCACGGCCCTTCTCGTGCTCCCCCGCCCCCATCCTGCGGTTGGTCACAGCACCACCGCGGTCATCCGTGACCTGTGCCAGACAGAGCACAGCACTCACAGTTACGACTGCAACACAGGTGCTTGGTTTTGATGAGAGGAAGTAGACATGAGCAGGACTCCGGACAGCCTTGTAGAATTTGAGAGGACACTCCTAAGCAGTAAACTTGGCTGCCTGCATTAAGGCTCTGGGTCTAGCCCTTGACTCAGGCTTTAGTTAGCATCAGTTGAATGAGCTCTACTTAAATGTGGGAGTGCTATGGGATTTATTTTTAGAAGGAAGCAAACCAATAAAATCTGCTTATGAACCAAACAGTAGCCCAACAAAAACACAACAACCTAGTGATGAATCAAGATATTTAGTGCTAGAAGCATTCCCTGTCGCACTCACAGGTCCAGGGGAGAGGCTGTCAATCAAAGGGCATTACGTTTTAGGGGGTGCTGTGCCCAGAAAGTGTCTGATGATCACCCACCTGAACAGAGTCTGTGTCCATGTGTCAAGGGTCCCAATGACGGATGCTGCAGTTGTGTACAGAGCACAGGTGTGCAAGGGATGAGGTGGGGAGCAGTGACCTGAGAGGGAAGAGCGTAGACAGAGAGCTGTCTCCTGGCACGACCCAGGAGGAGGGGCCCTGGGCCTGGCGTGCCCCAGAAGGGCCTGTGGTGTGCAGCAAGGTGCTTGCGGGAATGTGTGCGAATGCAGACGGTGAGGGCCTGGAAGGCAAACTGAGAAGTGGAGGCGGTAACAGGAACCAGAGCAGTATCTGGGGGCGCCGTGGTGTGCAAGGGACACGGTGTACGCAGTGGGGAGTGCTGTGTTGTTACAGGAGTGTGAGTAGACACTTATAAAAACGAAATCACAAACAGTGGCATTAACGAGCAGTTTCAAAGTAGACTTGCCTTAGTCGTCTTATGTTCTACAGTGCTTTCCACAGTCAGCAGCCAAAGGCAAAGAAATACTCAGAAAGGAGTCTGACAGTGGAATCTTAACTGTGTGCACAGACCCAGCAGTGTTGGACCACGCAGCACACGCATGCCCGCACTCACGTGCCCTTACGCGGGTCACCCCGGCAGTTTCTGAATTAATTTTTGTGGGCCCCTGTGTCTCAAACTGGTTGGAAAACCACTTGGCTAGAAGATAAGCCCGGCGCCTGGCCTCCCCACGGTGAAGCCCTCCAGGCGTCTCCGCCTGCTCTGTCCGGCCTGTCTCCTGGTCTGCGTGCGCTCTGCCTGCTCCCTGTCCTGATAGCAGCCTGCTGGTCACTCGTCAGCTCCTCAGCGTTCGCGACAATGAGGCATTTGCTTCATGTGTGTCTGTGTCGAAACCCTCTGCACACGTGGAATCACTGTGGGGAAGGGTATCGGGAGGACGTGGGCTGTCCGGAAAGTATCCAGCCATGCACCTGTGCTCATTGTTTTGACAATGGCTGGACTTTTTTCCAGACAGCCCTGGTACATCTAAGTTAATTTCCTCCTTTTGTTACCCAGTTATTTCAGGGTAGTATTAACTTCTCTTCCTGTGAATGAATTTGGTCCACTTACATTTTGTGTTCTGTTTATCTAGCGGGCCCCTCCCTGTTTTGTCTTGACAATGAATGATGCAGGCTGTATGGTAAACTCATTCTTTTTGTCTAAATGCTGTTGCAGTGTAACTTTTCTAACCTACCCTTATCTTTCCACATAAACTTACTTAAATGTGCCCTAAATCCTTTTGGAATAGGGCAGGGGTGTAATAAATAATTTCACAAATAAGAACATAAGTAATTGTAATAACTATCTGTAACCGAAGAAACTTTGAATATCATTCTGATACAGGTTTGGATTTTTTTCTATAGGTCATGGTCCAGCTTTCTCTAATCCTAAACTATTTTTTGTGGTGGTTGTTTGTACCTAAAGTGACTTATCTCAGTCTTTCATTAGTAATGGCGCTGTTAGATAATTTGTCTTTGGGCAGATATTTGTATTAGAACCACTTACATGAGGATGAAATACCAAGAATCTTGCAAAGAAAGCAGAAGGGAGCCCTAAAAGGACAGTCTGTGGCAAGTAACACAGATACACTCTTCATCGCCACTTGTCCTGAGCAGAACCCTGACTTGTGATCTTAAACAGTCTTGTGTAATCCCAGTGCCATGGAACGTCACTGGCTTGTTTAGATGTTTATGTGATTGTCTTGTCTTCAGAACGGAACGGCAGTGTTGTGTGCACGGCCCCCTGAAAGCTGCTGCTGAGGGGAGCTAACTCGGTACCAGTGCCTGTGCTTCCTCTGCGCCGTTCAGGGCTGCCCTCACCAGCCACGAGGGACAGCGGAGCGTTTGAAATGTGGCTTCTGCAACTAAGGAGCTTAATGTTAGATTTCACTTCACTTTAACTGTGCATGTAAAAAGCCACACGTGGCTACCATGTACTGCACAGTGCAGCCTGCGGCTTTTTAAATGATGTTTGAAATACAAAGTCAGAATTTATTCCTGTTTTCCCCAAAATAGCTTGCTTTTGCATGCTTATTTTATGTTTTCCTTTCATACAGTTTTAATCTTTGCAACAGGAATCATATTGGCTTTCTTATTAGGCTCAATTCTAGACTCTCCTTAGTGTATTTTCTTAATTGCTGGTCTGAAATCTATGTTTTGTTGTAGGAGAATTTCTAAACTTAGCCATTTCTCAGTTTCTTCCCCCTGTGATTACCTGCCATTTGTTGTTTGTGTTCATTTTATTTGATTATAATGATTAAATGTCATCTTTGTCATCTATTTTGCTTGGTCTCTATTTTGCTTGTAACTCCTTTCTTTGTTGCTTCCAGTTTTGTTTAAGTTTTCATGTTTACCATTGTGTTTCTAGTTTCCCCCCCCAAATCATTTCTTTTGCAATAATTCTTAAGATTTTATTTAAAAGTTCTCATAGCATATATTAGTGAATAAGCGTGTTTCCTTTACCTCTGATCTTAAGTTTTTTTCCTGGAAACTTGAGGATTTATTCTTTTGATCTCTGCAGTCTTTTAAATCAGAGCTAAGTTGCTTTTAACTTTAGTTTCCTATTAGTTTCCTATTTGCTAATAGCCACCAAGACTTATTTTCTCATTTCTAATCATGATATTTTAAAAATAAAGATGCTCTTGGTGTTTTAATATGTTTGATTCAAAGCTTCCTATCTTCCCAGAAGTTGCATATTCTACGTGTTACATGCTCTGAAAACTTGAGAAAAGTTAGAAACTGGTAAAGTTAATTGTATTTCTGCTTTTGTAGGTATAGTACTTTTACTCATTAAATAAATGTTTATTGAGTTAGAGGAAGAAACATAGAAAACATGAAGAATACACCTTTTTCTTCCACCATAATACAAATCTAGCACTCTCCCCAAACCAGGTGTATTTGCAGTTGTCGAAGTCATTGTCCTCTTCAAATTTACGAGGCTGATTTCTTCTTGTACACAAGGCCTTGACGTTTTGTTCTCATAAATTCATGTTTTCATATATCCCTTCTCCTGATATGTTTGGGGTAAAGGGTAGAGGATTAGTTTATTATATTTGAATAGGTTTTCTTATGCTTTTGAAGATATGATTTTACCTCTCAGGGTATGAGTCGTTACAGCCATCCATCGCCTTGAATAAGACCCCCAAATGATCCAACATAAAATGATGTGCATTTTCCCACGAAAAATCTGACAGCTGCTTACTAGGGAAATACTTGCACTTCACATTTCAACCCCAGTGAGCCTTTTGTCCTTAACCTTCATTTGCTTCCTGTATAGCTTGGTTGGACAGTTTCTGAAGCCTTTCTTTTTGCAAAGCTCTAATATATTGTCCCTGAACAGTTGTGGATCTCAGCCCTCGTGTTTGCCTCAGAGAGCCTTCAGTTACGTGTTCAGATGACTTGAACACCATTCTAAATTATGGAGATTATTTAATTGACTCTGCAGGTATGTGTGGTATTCGTAGCTTCCTTTTCTTTATGTCATCAGTAGGAGGGATGATGATAGAGCTGAGATATATTGCTCCATCTCCACCCTACGGTTTCTTACATTGCAAAGGGAAACTTCCTCTATTATTAAAGATAATCAAAACCGGACACAAAGTGGCAAGGACAAGTTTTAATTAATAATATACTGTTGCAGTAAGGAGGAGAGTCCAGCTTGAACTGAACGGATCCTCAATTTGTACAGAAGTTACTGGGCATTTCAAAGGAAAAACGAGAGAATGGTGGGGTTGGGCGTGAGTGGAAGTAGGTAGTCAGGAAAGTGAAAAGTGGGAAAGGGTTGGTTGGTTGGTATAAATGGGATCAGGCTAGCTTTGACTTCGGTTAAGAACCCTGTTCTCCCACAAGGGCCGGGACACTGAAGCCCTATCCTCCCTGAAAATTACATTTCAGAAGAAGGGCTTTTCTGGTCCTTGAGGAAGGCTGGGACTTATTTATGTGATAGTGACCCGGGTTTTATGATTCACAGATGTTCCTCCCCAGTCCCCCGTGCTCAGAATTGTGAGACGAGGGGGTGTAAATGCCCTCCCCTGCAGAGAGGTCAGGCCCTGGGCAGCACATGCTTTTGTGGCACTGATGACGTGTGCAGGGGCAGGGTGGTGGCCACGGCCCTCCTGCTTCCAAAAAATAGTAAAAAATGTGACAGAGAAGACCTTGTGAACTAGAGTCGGAGCTGTGCACGATGCTGACATCAGCCTCCAGCACACCGAGCGTCTGGGCTCGGACTTCGCAGCCTGGACTCGGTGCCCTCAGACCACTGGCAGAGCTAGAAACACCCTCACTGCACAAGGCCTACGGTGACCCTGCGTGAACTTGCCCTCAGAGGCTGCAGATTGCAGCAGAGCACACACCCTGCTGTGCAGAGGGCCCAGCTCTGCAGGCCGTGCGCAGTCTTGGGTGCACCTGCGACTAGCGCTGCCCCTGTAGCAGGTGAGAAGTCTTGGAAACCATGTAAACCGACCATCCAGGAACACCTCAGTCACAACAGAGGCAGCGGCCACGTTGGCCTGTGCGGGGCCACGGTTTGCTGACCTTGGGAATGGGCAGTGGAGTAGAGGATAATTTAAGAGATAATGGCTGTAAGTTTTTGAATACTGATGAAAAATAGGAATCTGCAAATCCATAATATCCCAAGCAAGATGGTAAAGAGAAAGTCATGCCTGGGCACATGATCGTGAAATGCATGACACCAAAGACAAAAAAGCAGCTACAGGTCATTTGCAAAGATTTATAAATTAGAATTGCAGACTTAGCCCCTCATAGAAGATAGTGGGAAAATACCTTCAAAGAGTCGAAAGTCATTAGCAGTATAAAATACATGCCTAAAATCTTTTGAGGATGAGAATATAAACATTTGCAGATTAAAAATTGGGAGAATTTACCAAGAGACCTGTACAAGAGAGATTTTAAAGGCTATTCTTCTAGAATTTACTCAGGCAGCTAAATATTTTCTCCAGTTACAGATTATTAGAATACAGATAAAGCTGAAATTCGTGCTTTTGTGTGTGTGTGTGTGTGTGTGTGTGTGTGTGCGCGCGCTTTTGTGTTTCCCCAGTTTCTCCCATGGTTTTTTATTGTTTTTGTGATCTGGAGTGGAAATGAGGGTTTACGGTGGTACGAATGGTTAGGGTTAGTATTCTATAAGGTCTTCTTTTATTATGTAGATCTTAATTTTTTTGCAAAGAATTCCTGTTTAGCAATTAGTAGTAACTCCAGAGTTTTTATATCTTGTTTTTTCTATACTTAGATCGTTAGTATGTTTATGCTGGACAATTAGTGAATAAAAATAAATAAGTAAGTAAATAAATAAACCCCAAAACCCAAGTAAGACCAAAATCAAGGAGTTTCTCTAAGTGAAGTTACTATAGTTTCAAAAGCTGCAGAAAGCCAGTGAAGATCAGATTGAAGTAAATAGCCTCATTTTGAATAACAAAGGGATCACTAATAACTTTTCATGTATATTCTGTGGCATAGAAGAAGATGAAGCAAAATGACCTTGAGTTTAAGTAAGAACTAAATATCCTAATAATAAGGAAATATTTGGCCTTTTATAAAAAAGAAAAACAAACTTCTGTCTTAGCACATAAACGCTGGAGCGCCTGTGTAGTTTCCCGTCTGGACCACTAGGAAGCCCCTTTAGTCAGATGCTCTTGTCTCCGTCCTGTGTGAGGAAACTGAGGCTTCCAGTCGTCTCAAGTCCACCTAGAAGTGGCGGGGCTGGAATTACCGCTGCCTGGCTCTCATGCGGAAAGTTTGCCTCACCTGCACATCTGAGGTTGTCCCTGAGCTGCAGAGCCCGGGTAGGCGGTGGCTGCACTGGACTCCTGGGTAGTGTGTCCTCCCAAGCGTGCGGTGCGGTGAGGCCGCTGCGGAAGGGGGTCCCCCTGGTGTAGCGTCGGGGTCTACTGGTGAGGGGCAGCCACGGCTCTGCAGGTGCCACTCATCACGGAGGCGGCCGTTCCGCGTTCGCAGCTCTGATTTCTATAGCATGGTTGTGCATGGCAGAAGGTTATAAATTAGGATTTCTTTTTTCTAGTGGAAAGAGTGAAAGAACAGTTAAAACTTTCCTTGGAGAACAAGAATGGCATAGTGCAGACTGGCGAACTCACGGTTGTGCTTGATGGATTGGCGGTTGAGCCAGACAATCTAAGGGACTGCAGCTCCTCTCCAGCCAGTAAGCTACCTTTGTGTGTCTTTACAGTTTGAAGGACGAAAATCGGAAAGTCTATAAAAACCTAGTTTCTTTCTCTCTTGTTGTTCAGTAGAAATACAGCAAAATGGTGATGCCTTACATGAACACGGAGAGCCGTCAGCCAGGACAACGCCCAGGTAGAGCGCCGTGTGCTCGTGTGCGTGGCACAGCCATGTGACCTTCCCGTCCGTGACCTGTCTAGCTTTCACCTTCTTTTAAATTTAAAGAGGGTCTTTGATTGAATTCCCGATAAAGTAGCTTAAAACAAGTAACAGTTCTATTGAGCTATAATACACGTAACCTAAAATCCACCCTCTTACAGTGTACCCTTCAGGGGGTTTTAGTGTCATCACGGAGTTGTGTAACTTCTTCCTATCTAATTTCAGAACATTCTCATCACCTTCCAAAAGAAACTGCACTCTTGAGCAGTCTGTCTCCTCCCCTCTCTCCTCCTGGCTTCAGGTCGCCATGGGCCTGCATTCTGTCTCCATAGATGGGCCTGTGTGGCCATTTCATATCAGTGCAGTTGAATAGCGTGTGGCCTTTGCCTCCGGCTTCTTTCACTGAGCATACGGCTCATCCCCGCGGTAGCCTGTCAGTACTTCATTCTTTCTTCCTGGGACTGGGCTTGTTGGCATCTGAATGGGCGCGGGGTGTTGGATGGTGTGGGGAGTGGGGACTTTGTGCTGTCTGAACTGGCAGCTTCCTGCAGACCACGGGGGACAGCTACTGCGCAGTGACCTTCCCTCTCTAGTTACCTGCCCGTTGGGAGCCCACTTGCGTTTACGTTTGATGGCAATTAATGAAGGCTTTCTGCTTAGAATAATGAAATTGGAATAAAGCATATAACTGATCATATATAATGGAATGAACACCTAAAATTATAAAAATATATTGCTGTAAAATTGACATGTTGCACTTGAAGAGGCATGCTGGTAGGTGACAAAGTGTGACCGTTGTTAATCTACAGAGTCCGTACACCACTGCTCCTTAATTGCCATTAATGCTTCTCGTAGAGCATGTGACTAGATGTGTGTGTCTTCTGAATGTGTGTAGCTGGCTTAAGTCAGGATGTTCAGTGTCCGTATTGTAACTCACAAGTGAGGGCAGAACAGTTAGGCGTGTTGAAGCGATTTAGAGTGTGTGTGTGTGTGTGTAGACGGCTGAAGGGCTTGCGTCACCGCCCGTCTGAAACCTACGGTCTTGCATGGTGACACATTTTGCATGAGGATTAGTTCTGCAGCCCAGGAGAGCGTCAGGTGGCCTCTCTCACCTGGACTGCGTGCTGGGTGACTGGGGAGGGGTGTGCGGACCGGTTTTCAGACTTTACCTGCCGCAGATTTCCCCACAGCTCATTCCCAACGGGTAGGCGGCAGGGGGAGGAGTGCGGAACTCGTTGCTCATGAGTGTCAGACACTCGCTGAAAGCCTCTTGGTGCCAGACGCTCGTCCCAGCACACAGCGGAACAGCCCTGTCCCCTGAAGCTGTCGTTCTGGTGGGAGGAGGCTGGGTGTGGACACGTGATAAAACGAACTAGCTGGCCGGAGATAGCGCTGACAACTGTGCAGTCACTGACAGGACACGGTGACAGGAATGGACGGGGGACGCCTGGAAATCGTCTCCGAGGAAGTGCCGTGCATGTTAAAATGGCCAAAAGCCAACCATTTGTGTAAGGTGGTGAGGGAGGAGCGTTCTGGCAGAGAGCAGAGGTCCAACGTTTATTTCTGGGTTGGTTTTTCTATGCTCTACAAATCCTTCTAACTCCAGAATATAACAGTTAACTTTTGGGTAATCTGGTGGTCATTATAATTTACTGCCTTACATATACTTTGTAAGGAGCATCTGAAGACGTTTCAGTGTGTCTTTTAGTTAGTAAAATCGATACAAGTGTGAGGTGAGCACGGAGGAGCTTTGAGAACTAGGTCAGAGAGAGACAGCTGCTGATTTTGAAAAAGGCTTGTTGACTGTGGTTAGAAATCTAGATCTTATTCCAGGCACAGTGTATTTTAAGCAGAAAAGGGGCAAGATCTGATTTATATTTGAAAAAACAACAGCAACAGGACATGGTGTTCTGTGGAGGGCTGGGAACCCGGAGAAGCCCTCCTGGTTAGTCACACACCTTCACCCAGCTCCCTGCCCCTGCCAGTGAGGTTCAGGACGTTTGCTTTTGTGGTGGTTGTTTTTATTTGTAGTTAATTTATAACACTGTCCATCCTTCTAAATCTGTGGTGTAATATTTAGTTTTGTCTGATTGTCTCATAACTTCAGTCACATAACTTACCATCAATATTTGAAGACGTCTCCAGTGTTCCATAGAATTACAATAGTTTTAAATTGATTTTTATAAGTTTCATGAGCATTTTGAAAATACTTTTAGAGCATTTAAAATAAAGATTGACTTACCATATTTAAAATGTACACTTTGAACACTTATTTTGAGGGACTGATTTCATTTTGATTGAACATATTTGTATTTTTCAGTATAAATTTATATGCCAGGCTGGATACAGTTAGAACTGAAAATAATTTAAATTTTTATGTAATGAAAGCGTGCCTGTGTCATTTTGCTTGACTGTTAACTCAGTAACTATTTCTTATGAAAACTGTGATGTAAAGTTATTTGTACTGAACTCGCTGAAACAAGGCCTCTTCTTTTAAAGGTTGGCTGCTGAAAGTACTAACGGACTAGATCATCACGTACCTGCAGACGCTCTTGGGCAGAGCTCCTGCTGCTCACGTGTAGTGAATGGAGACGGCGCACCTCCATCTCCATCTCCAGTTGCTGCCAGACCCAAGCCTACACCAGCTCCACCACCCCCCGTGTCTGAGCCTGCCAACGACGCTGGTAAGCTGGCTGTTTCATTCTGCAAACGAAAACTGAAGGAAATTCAGTGTATCTGTGCCTACACTCTCACTGTACAGCCCTTCTTGATCTTCAGTTCTGCACTAGGAGTTTAAACACTACAATGCCTGAATTTCTTGTAATTTTGAAATTTTCTATATTATTTAGAAAGATATGCCAAAACTCTATTTGTTTTTAGAGATCACAACACATTTCACTAAGTAAGCACTTCTATTGTGGCTAGATAGTGACACATTATGCCACAAAAAATTCTATTTGTGGAGTGTATCTCTAAAAGAACTGAAGTGACTTCATTGATTTGTCAGTAATAAATGGTTCCTTTAACCTGTCTTCCAGTGAACAAATGTTTGTTTCTTGGCATGTAACTGTAGAAAAATGTACTGTAAACTGATAAAGCTCCCAGAGAGTTTCATGTTTTCCAAGAGTAAGCATTCTTCTGTTATAGAAGGAGTGCCTGGGGAAGCCGGGATGGCTCAGCGGGTTAAGCACTCGCTTTGCAGCCCCGGAGCTCAAAGATGGAATCCTGGGCCCCGGCCCATGTGGACCCACATGCTGAGCTGGGGTGTGCCCCCAGTTCAATTCTTGCTGGGACCTATGCAGGAGGCTCCCGGCCCAGTTCCTGCCCTGTGCAACCCCGCGCCCACCTGTGCAGTGAAACTATATGGAAAACTAATGCTGTCAACTATGGAGACTGCTCTGGGCCCTCCCCCTTCTCTCTGTCTCTCTCTGTCTGTCTCTCTGTCTCTCTCTCTCTCTCTCTCTCTGTCAAAAAACAATAAAAGTAAATCTTTAAGAAGGAGTGCCTAAGGAAGATTTCCTCTTGAGATCCTGTTTCAGTGGACTCAGCTGTAAATTTCATGAATCGTTTTTGTGTGATCTTTATGTATTAACTCTTTACATTGACTGTCTTGAAACTCGGGCATCTCAGGACTCGCTTCACAGGACTGACGTGAGTCCTGGGCTCTTGACTCCAGAGCATGTGTTCTTGTTTCTCCCATTTATGGGAAAGCAGTAGGAAGTCGAAACTTGTAGAGAAGCAAGTCAGTGGTCAAATGAAAAACAGGGATTTACAGTTAATGCCGTTGTGTATTTATGCTCAAGGTTGGAGGGATATTTACCATGTGTTATCCTGAGACTTTTTATAAACATGGGAACTAACATGAATTTGGAAAACATTGAATTGGTTTATAATGCTGTCCATTTTAAAAACTACAGACTTAAAAATCCTAAGTATGGGAAAGCCGGATGGCTCAGCGGGTTAAGCGCTTGCTTTAAAACCCCGAGGACCAAAGATCAAATCCCGGTTCCGGCCCAGGCGGACCCCACATGTTGAACTGGGGTGAGCTTCCCGAATGCGGTGAAGCCCCCAGCTCAGTTCAAAAATAAATAAATAAATAAATAATCCTAAGTACCAGAATAGGTAGAACTTTTCATCATTAATTTAAGGTGGCTGGAAAATGAAGAGAAAACATATATAACCAGGGTAAAATGTGTGAGCAAATGTATTTATTTTTTAATCTGGCCAACTTTCTAGTAAGAACATTTGTGTCAGCTTTTTGTTAGCAAAACAGAAAAGGAAACTTTATCTTCGCTTATTCAGAATTGTTTCTAAATTAAGAATAGATCAGTTAAAATAGTTACTGTTTCTGAGGTTCCATCTTTTATGATCTGTATGAAAGGCACCGTAAGTAAACAGCATACTTAAATCCAGGAGTAAATATAATAGTGTTACTAGAACTCTGCCTTATGTTATTGATCCTAAATTAAATCTTACAGTTGTCAAAAAAAAAAATAGGGGACGTGGGGATAGCTCAGCAGTTGAGTGCTTGCCTCTTAGTCATGGGGTCCAGGGTTCAGTTCCCACCTGGCCCCTGCAAACCCAAATGCTGAACTGTGGTGCAGCTGGTTACTGCCAGGCTGGCTCAGTGGCAAAGGTTCTTGCCTCCCACGTATCTCCGTGTGGAATGAAACTGTCACAACTAAAGATGTACAAGTAGGGAGATGGCTCTGGGCCTTCTCCCGCTTCCCCCTTCTCTCTCTCTCTCATCTTCCCGCAAACAATAAAATAAGAATAGCATGAGGAAGTGCCTATACAAAGGACCAAAATTTTACTTTAAAAAATGTCAACACATAGAAAAATAGTTTATCTGAGTACTGGAGTTCATCACAATGAAGTGGGAATACAGGGGTTTTTGAGTTGCCAACTACCCATACCAAAAACACCATGAAAAATAGTTATTCACCCATAACAAATTATATCTTGAGCAGTGTAATTTCAAACTCTACAAAGGGGTTGTAAAAAGAAAAAATAATACCCTTACGTGACCAAATGAGTGAGCTGATTTGTTCTGTAGGAGGTTCCCCAACCTCTGGTCTGTGGCCTGTCAGGAACCGGGCCGTGCGTCAGGAGGCGAGCGGCAGGTGAGCGAAGCGTCATCCATGTTTACAGCTGCCCCCCCATGGCTCCCATCACCGCCTGAGCTCCGCCTCCTGACAGATCAGTGGCTGCACTAGGTTCTCACAGGAGCGTGACCCCGGTTGTGAACTGCGCACATAGGTTGCGGCTCCTTACGAGAATCTGATGCCTGATGATCTGAGGTGGAGCTGAGGCGGTGACGCTAGTGCTGGGGAGCAGCTGCAAAAGAGAGGTTTGACCGCATAGAGACCATCATAAGCCACTTGCTACAGACGCCTATCAACACTCATATCAGTGAGTGACCAGTGACAATCTGCATATGGTGCTTGAATCATCCCGAAACCATTCACCCCACCCCCCAGTCTAATGAAAGTTGTCTTCCATGAAACCAGTGCCTGGTGCCAAAAAGTTGGGGACTGCTGCTTGATGGGATTAACTATTGGATTCTGAGTGACAGGTCCAGCTCTGTTTTTTCTGGAAGTAATCAGATAGCAGGACCGAAGAGTTACGTATTAAGTCCACGCTTGATTCCGGGAACATAAGAATGTTGAATGCTCATTTTTGAGAGGCTTTTCCCACCATTCTCTTTCATGCTTGTCATCACCCCGCATTTAAAGGATGTGAAGTTTGGAGATTGGGCTCTTCTTTCTAGAATACTCCACTGTGTAGATTGCTGCAGCTGCCCCCTGGCCACCAGTGAGTTGCATGCTTTAGCATCAGGGTATATTCAGATGTTGATGCAAAAGGACTTCCGAGGCTCCCTTCCTTAGAGAATTGTTATTTGCACTCTACAGCGTGTCAGGTACTCGTCTTTCCTTTGGGAATGAATTCATTTCTCACAGTTCTTACTTATCCTTGCCTGAAATTTCACTGTGAAAATAAAACATATATGAGGAAAACGAAATGAAGGCTCCATCGTAACTAATGGTCATGACACTCACAATAACGACAAGGACACCGGAGGCAACCTGAAGATGAGCTGACATGGGTGCTGTGCACGCTGTGGATGCTGCATCTCCACTTACGGAATTAACTCCCTCGGTGACTCTGAAGTAGATGCTAGTCCTGGAGGGACGAAGCCCATGAGAGGCCACAGCGGGGCCGTGGGTGCTGCAGCCCACCCCTGGCTCAGGGGTGCTCGGCTCTGCCCCTCAGTGTGTCTTGTGCTGTCCTCTCACCATGCTGGGCTGCAGAACACGCTCCTCCTGACCACGCGTGACTGCTTCCACCTCTGCGTGTTGTTGCCGGTGACTCTGACAGAACAATCTAACTCTCCGTCCATTGGCTGGTCTGCAGAGGCTTCCGGAACCTGCTCTGTTGGTAGCAACCATGTGACCAATGCCCTGTGTACCATGTGCCGTTTCTCAGTGAGAAGATGAGTTCAGGTACACGTTGGAGGGAGGGGTTCTCTTTGAGGTGTTGGCATGCACTTCTGAAGTAGAGGCTTTCTTCACACATCAGCCCCCGGCAGTGCTATGGCCACGGGCATGTGCTGGGTATAGCCCACGTGTCTAACCCTCACCCGCAGTTCCGGAATCCTACGCTCTAAAGCCCAGAGTGTTTTGGTGAACTCCTGTGAGGGAGGGTGACTGGCACTGGTTTGAGGCTGTTTATCTGCTTGGATGCGTACCCCTGCCCTTCATGTGCGCCCCAACCTTCCCCGCGACCATGTCACACCCAGTGTCTGCCATGTTCCCTCAGCCCACAAAACCCCCAACTCAGGAGTCTGGGACATGCTTGGGCCCGGGGCTTCCAGTAGGGAGGGGACTGGGGGCCATGCCAGGAGGTTAGGATGGACAGATGACCCCCAGAGACAGGTTGTGCAGGACAGCCCCCCTTCCGTTCCTGAGTCCTGACTGAGGGGCTCCATTTGCTAAGTTTTGTTGCTATGAATATTGGTCATTATTTTCAGCTACAACGGTATGCAGCCATGTGGTGAGAGATTGCATTTGGCTTCTAATAGGACTTAAATCCCAGCTCTGCCATTTAACATATTAACTTTTTGACCTTGGACAGATTTAACATCCTCAGAGTTTAGTCCCTCCGTTTATAAAAAGAGGATAGTACTCCACTGACTACCTATTAGAGGTTAAATGCAATAATCTGAAACATCCACCATAGTCCTCGGACAGGGCTAAGTATTTAAGAAAAATATTTCCTTCCCCACTTTTCCCTTCGTCCCTAACTTCAAGTGTAAAATGACACTTTCTAATACAGTAGACTCTCAGTTAACTGGCACCCCCGGGGCTTGGTGGATGCTGCATAAATGTAAGTGGACTCTTACCCAGCTGGCAAGAATCTCAAGTAGCTGGCAACAGGGTTCCGGTTAACGGAGGGTCCACTGTATTTTGCTTTGAAAAGACTCCTGCTAATCTTTTCTTCTGTGGAAGTTACTATCTACTGTTGTAAACACTAAATGAGAAATCAGACACCAGTGCATGTTATCTTCCCCCTTCTCGCCTCACCTCAGTGTGACTATAAATGTTTACTTCCTGTCACCGTTACGACAGGAGTCCCAGAGCTACTTCTACATCTGCGTCTGTCGTTTACCATTTGATTCCTTCTCTCATCTGTGCCATTAAGTCTCTTTCTTCAAAAAATCTACCTGAAGATTCCATTCTTCTTAGGGCTTCCTCCTCCCCCACTTCAGTTTTTAAATTGAACTTTGATGTATAGTATTCTAATAGGTTTTGTTCAATAATCTGTTCTCTTCCCAGTTCTAATTTGACTCATTTTTATAGTGACATATAGTTGAAATGGATTGATCCCATTTAAAATGAAATTAAGAAAATTTTGTAACACTGGTTCCCAATTTTGGGATATTGCTTCAAGAAGTACAGAATGAGCTCCTGGACCTTTTGTTTCAGTTTCCTGACCTACTGTCTTAAGAAGTAATTTTGTTCTGCGTCCCCACTGGTGGCAAAGTAGTTCTTTCTGTACTAGCTACCATTTGCATGACAAGGGGGAGGTAGAAAGGGATCATTTTACAGTTATCTGTACAATCCATGCAGACTGTCAGAATTGACAGTTTGGAGCAATAACATTTGTTATCCGAGTACTGGTTTCTCTTAAGGGGTGGCGGTGGGTGGGGGTGTGTGTGTGGCATTTTTATTACTGGCGTGTCCTCTGAAACGGGACAGCACAGTGACCGGTCACTCTCCGCGGGAAGGCTCTGACCGAGGGCCGCTGGGTGGTGAGCGGCCGCCTTGTCCTTCCTGGTGAGCTCGGCTCACTGGCTTCCCTTCTCAGGTAACAGGGAGTCCCCGTCACCGGTACCTGCTGGCGAAGCCTCTGCCACGGGGACCACGGGGGTCTCTGAGGACACCGCCTTGGCTCCAGCCCACATGAGTGAGGACCCCCCAGTCCCGGACGAGCCGGCCGCTGCAGAACACAGTGACTGTGCCCCTCCTGACAGCACAGCCATGATGCCTGACGTGGGACACGCCCCGGACCCGGCTCCCGCTAACAGCTCCGCCTCCGAAGCAGCCAAGGCCCGGGAGCCGGCCCGGCCACCGGCGGGGACCTCTAGCACTGACACTTTACCCTCAGGGTAAGTTCCTTCCTTCTAGGACGTTCCACGTAAAGTAGCGACTTTCTGATAACATTTGACTGTTGAATGTGTGTGTCAAGTTTGTACTTTGTTCAGAAATCTGAAATCTGAGTTGGAATCTGATTGAAACTATTTGCTACAAACCAAGTGTAGTTTGCTACAAGCTAAGAACCATTGCTCATCTAGCTGAAGCGCCTGCACTGAGAAGGGAAAAAGGGAAGGGGCGGATGCAGTTTGCAGGACCCGCTTGAGTCTCGGTGTATTTCTGCTCTTAGGGACCGGTGACCCTGACATGACCCGTGGCAGCCTCAGTTCTCTAGCTTCCTGTGTGGTGTGCACCCTCCACCCCAAGCTTGAGAACAAGGCGTCTCCCTTGTTCTCCATTAAAACAGTGCTGGGGTCACCTCACCCTGCCGGCCGGCGGCTACGAACTCAGGTTCCCGGCAGCTTAGAAGTCGTTCACCTCCTTCCCTAAGGCGCCCTTTGAAGCGCGCTCTGCGTGCACCCGTCTGCGCCTCTCCTGTTCTCTCTCTCTCCGGGGTCCTAGCAGCACTGATGTTAAGTCCTGGGTCAGGTCTCTGCTCCCAGACGCGTGGCGCACACCCTGGTGCGGTTGGAAATGCCGGGGGGGTCCCCCGTTGTGCCCTCTAAACTGCTCTGCTCAGTGCTCTCCCCGGCTCTCCCCGCCTTCCTAGCTTCAGACTGAAAGTGAAAGACATGGAACCAGGAAATGGGGTCTGACTGAAGGGGGGACCCCGCGGTGCACCCCAGCTGGAGGGAGAGTCCCTGGAGCTAAACTAACAATGAGTACGTAGAAATTAGGAAATGGGGGCGAGACCGTTAAGAGAGCGTGTGCTTCGAGGCCCGGCTGTCACAGGACCTCCCTCAGGAAGGACACACTGTGTGTGGAGCGGCTGGGGACGGTGAGGAGAGAATGCACGCGGGCCGCACAGGAAGACATGCCCCGTCTCATGCACCACGTTTAGGGAGTGGTCTTAGTATGTGGGGTCATTGCATACGGAAAAAATAAAGGCCTGTCTAATCAAAACCCACCTTAACCAGGTGCCTGTGTTTAAGAGGAAAAAAAATAGTTTCTATTCTATTTTCAAGTTGAAAACAAGAATATTAAACTCAGAACTACGAGGTTTTTCACCTCACACCTTTTAGCACGGCTATCACCAACAAGACAAGGGATGACAAGTGCTGGAGAGGCTGTGGACAGAAAGGACCCTCATACACTGCTGGTGGGAATGTAAACTGGTACAACCACTGTGGAAGGCTGTGTGGAGATGCCTCAAAAAATTACGAATGGAATTACTGTATGACCCCGCCATCCCTCTACTGGGCATCTACCCAAAAAACCTGAAAACCTTAATCCTCAAAGATATTCCATATTTTTCGCTTCATAAGACGCACTCCCCCCCCCACCCCCCAAAAAAGTGGAGGGGAAAGAGTGTGCGTCTTATGGAGCGAATACTGCAAAGAAGAGTGCACATTGGGGACCTTAATGATGCCATGGGGAAGCCTGCAGCCAGATCAGAAAGCAGGGACTGCATGGAAGGAGAGCGGGTCCAGGCAGGTCAGGTGCGTCTTATGGAGTGAAAAACATGGTATGTTCCCCAATGCTCATCGCAGCACTGTTCACAGTGGCCAAGTCGTGGAAACAACCAAAGTGTCCTCTGATAGACGACTGGATAAAGAAGATGTGGTACATTTACACAATGGAATACTCCTCAGCCATAAGAAACGATGAAATACAGCCATTTGTGACAACATGGATGGACCTTGAAACCATCTTATTAAGCGAAATAAGTCAGAATGAAAGAATGAAGACACATATGACCTCACTCATAGGTGGCATATAAAACTGACAGGAACAAAGAAACAAAGACTCATGGACACAGTCAATAGTTTACCTGACGGGGAGGGGACATCAGATACACGGTGATGGAAAGAGAGCTGACTCTGGGTGGTGAGCATATAATGCAACACATAGACAATGTCATGTAGAATTCTACACCTGGAAACTACATAATTTACCAACCAATGTCACCCCACTAACCTTAACAATTAAAAAACTATTTTTTTTATGTTTAATGTATTCTATGCTGTATTAAGGGAAGACTGGAGAGGAAAAAACAGAAGAAACTGGGTGGGGAAAATAAAAGATAAAAGTTAAAAAAGATAAAAATTAAAAATAAAAGTCTTCGAGGTAGAGCAGAAAACGATCAAGTTGGGGAGGCTGTAAACTTGCAGGCTTGTCTAAAACAAGGAGCAGGTGTGGACAGAAGGGAGGCGAGGCGCCCACAGACAGAAGAATCGGCTGGAGCCGTGAAACCCACACGCCTGCAGGGGGATTCCTGCGCAAATCTGGTAGCTTTACGTATTTGAAATTTCAGGAAAAAGTGCGTATTGCTTCATTGGCATTTGTGCCTTGGCCTTATTAGGCTGAAAGTTCCTCTACTATTAAGTTTCTGTGTTCTGATGATTGGGCCTTCTCTAGACTGGTAAAAACATTAGCTATTTTTCTGTCCTCCTCTGCTGATTATACGTACTGAGTTTTCAATAGTGTTAATGAAAAGGAAACAATTATCTTAAAAAGCACCAATAATTGAGAGGAAAAAAACAACTTTATTACATACGTGGCCTGTCCAGAAAGTATTCAGCCATATAATCTGAAAGATAGAGGCCTGTATGGCTGGGTTTTTATTTTTTATTGGGGAGGGGGGGGGGCAGCCGTAGTATATGGGCTTCTAAAGTAAAGCTTATCTGTAATTTTCCTGATTATAAGAAGGAATTGTTTTTCAGATTGTCTTGATTTTGCATCTTTATTAAAGGTGGGAGCAGAGGAAAGACCCTCACGGTAGAACCTATTACGTGGATCACAACACTCGAACGACCACGTGGGAGAGGCCACAACCTTTACCTCCAGGGTAATGGCACAGCCGTGCACGTCTTCAGTTGTTTCACCACACATGTGGTTTTGAAAGTTTACTGAATACAGCATAAAATGAATGTCTCTTTCTATATATTGTTGCCTTATCCTTCCTTTGCTTTTGTGAATAACGATGTTCAATGAATTAGATTTGTTCTGTTGTCTCTTACAGTTAGTCTGAAGGGCTTCCTCAAGAGCTTGTCGAACACTAGCACGAGTTTCAAGGGGTTGTTGCAGAATTTTGGTCCCGTTTCAGTCCTTGTTATTTTTGTAAAGGAATGAGAAGCAATTTATATGTATGGCTCTCCACATACTGTGATCTAAACTATATTTTTCCCTGAAATTTAATGAAAGACATTCGAATGGTTC
Organism: Craseonycteris thonglongyai; assembly: GCA_004027555.1. Taxonomy (NCBI): domain Eukaryota; kingdom Metazoa; phylum Chordata; class Mammalia; order Chiroptera; family Craseonycteridae; genus Craseonycteris; species Craseonycteris thonglongyai. Next base: position 147,198 of record PVKE010000056.1, on the reverse strand, counting down.
TAAGTTCAGATCTTCAAAGATTGCCACAAGTAAAATTGTATTGTGTTATGGCTAAAAGTACAGAGAGTTTTACTGCAAACGCTCCTGTTATGTTACATACTAAATAAAGTTCGTGCTGTTAGACGGTTACAAACTGACCCTCTCTCCCCGTGTTGTCTTACCTCGCGCACCTCCTCAGGCACAGGGCAGTGACCGCGAGTTCACGGGTGCTGCTGTGCTCTCCTGCTCACAGCAGCTGCCCCTCGGAAGGCCTGTCCTTCCGCCAATAGAAAACGCAACTCAGAACACATTCACAGTCCAGACCATTGAAGGCAGGGACTGTTGTTTCTGTGAAATTGGTTGCTAAGAGGATCCTGAAATCGGTGTATGAATTAATGACCAAACTTGGTTGCCAGTGAACCGACCCCTGGAAGCTGGGGGGCCGTGGCTGCTGGAGGGACGCGGAGGGGCATGGAGGGGGTTCGACTCTGCACGCGTCCCTGGAAGGAAGGCGGGGAGTGGAGACTTGAGTGGTGGGTAGGTTGGTTTGGGGCCGTACCTGAGAGCTGGAACAGGTGGAACGCGACCCACGTGCAGCTCCATCAGCAGCAGCACACGTGTGGGGCTGCGTTCCGTAAGTGCTACCAGGAAAGGTGCTCAGCGGGGAGACCGCGCCCGACAGGGCAGGAGGGGCAGTGCTTAGTGACGTCAGCCACGCGTACGGAGTTTTCCTGAAGAATCCACATTCTCTTAAAGCTGCTGTTGCCCGTCTTAGACTTGATTTCTGAGTCACGTGCTTGAAGCGTTAAGTGCGTGTGGTGTGGCGTCTCACCTCAGCTCACTGCTGTTTACTGTCGTGGCAGCTGGGAACGGAGAGTGGATGACCGCGGGCGAGTGTACTACGTGGACCACAACACCAGGACCACCACGTGGCAGCGGCCCACCATGGAGTCCGTGCGCAACTTCGAGCAGTGGCAGTCACAGCGCAGCCAGCTGCAGGGGGCCATGCAGCAGTTCAACCAGCGCTACCTGTACTCGGTGAGCGGCCGGGCGTGGGCGGTGGGATGATCCGCCTTCCTGACACAGCTCCTCGAGTCATTCTTTCGAGTTCACTAATGTAGCTTACGGGGGCCGTCCTGAACACGTGCAGCCACACAGGCCTCTTTCTCACGTGACGTGGCTGGACACTTGCCCGACAGCCCTCGGATGCTCCGCGCTTTGCCGGCAGTTCCGTACTCAGCTTCCAGGACAATACTGCGTCTGTGCCCATCCCAGTCCTCCACCTTTCATTGTAATAGCTTTCTGGGCTTCCAGGACAAAACCCATTAGCTGCTGCTTTCGCCTGCGCCAGTCCTAGCGGACTCTAGCTGCCCTGAGTCCCACCCCAGACTCTCAGAAAAGCACTTTGCTCTCTTTTGCCCACCAGAGATTCCTGGGATCGGACATGGTTTTTTCCAAAAAAAATCTGATGCCACCTGAAAATCTGACCAGTTGCTGATCTTTTTATTGCCATAAGCAAACATCTGCAAGGAGAGGGAAAACAGTGCCTCCCAAACCTTTATAAAATGGGTCTGATCGTGGGAAATAGAAATGTGACTCCTGGGCACCTGTAGAAGAGTTTTGGGGTAACTGAGGCCCGGCTCGCAGAGGTCAGCACGCAGCACGAGGACGCAGCTCCTGTGCAGAGTGGAGGCTCAGTGCTGCTGGCAGGACCCCTGCCCCTGCCGTCGGCCCCACCGCCCTCCCCTCCTAGCAAGCTGCCCCCAACAGCACCCAGCTCCGCTGTTGAGGAGAAGGGTGCCGCTCCAGGACGCGTGGGCCTCATGAGAGGCCGGCGGTGCTGTCCCGGTCCACCCGGTGTGCGGGGTCAGCCTCGTCTCCCGGCTCCGTTCAGCTGTCAGGAGGCTGCCCGCCTGCCGACTGGAACGGCAGGACCGTGATGTTCTGTCCCGATGCGACAGGGCGTCTGCTCGGCCAACTCAGGCATGAGTGCTCGTGTCGTGAGTTTTGCAGTTGTCATTCTTTTAAAATGGATGGTAGAATGTTTACATTTTCTTCAGAATATGTTTCTTGCATAGATGCTTTATGTATGAATATGTAAGATACTAACATCAAGAAAAAAGTTTATTTGTATAACGATGCTGCAGATTAATACTGGCTTTATTAATAGGTATGTATTTTAAAAAGAATTAAGTGTTCTAGTTTTAAACAACAACACTGCCTCATTTCAACACAATTTTCCGTGTACGCCTTTCCCCTACAGCGTTGCGTGCCTGCAGATTGTTATGGGAGGCGGAGAGATTAAAACATTGATGTCAGCATAGTATCGCTGTCATTTTAGAAAAATGATCTGTTGACCGACTCCTTAACCCGTGACGTTTTTAGTGCTTAGTGTCTCGAGATTATTCACATTCCTTTATTACATTTTATAGAGAATTGTGGTAAAGTGTGATTCTGCCAAGTAAGCTTTTGCATTAAGGTGCTGTTACTTCTCTCTGACCCTTTTTCCAATAGGCTTCCATGTTAGCTGCAGAAAACGACCCGTATGGGCCTCTGCCGCCGGGCTGGGGTGAGTGCGTGTACTGTTGTGAGCGTGTCTGATCGGCGTGCATTGCGTGGTTAGTAAGCGCTGTGCTCACCGGGCTGGGGTGAGTGCATGTGCTGTTGTGAGCGTGTCTGATCGGCGTGCATCGCGTAGTTAGTAAGCGCTGTGCTCACTAGGCTGGGGTGAGTGCATGTGCTGTTGTGAGCGTGTCTGATCAGCGTGCATCGCGTAGTTAGTAAGCGTTGTGCTTATCGTCTGTTTTAGAAAAAAGAGTGGATTCAACAGACAGAGTTTACTTTGTGAATCACAACACGAAAACCACCCAGTGGGAAGATCCCAGAACTCAGGGGTACGTATGAGACAGCCTTACCGAAGTCCCTGCGTGTGTGTGGGTCGTGCCGGGTAAGCCTCGCGTGAGGCAGGTGTTCTCACACAGACGCTCACCCTGTGGCCCACCGCTGCCCTCAGCTTACAGAACGAAGAGCCGCTGCCGGAAGGCTGGGAGATCAGGTACACGCGCGAGGGCGTCCGGTACTTCGTGGACCACAACACGAGGACGACGACCTTCAAGGACCCGCGCAACGGCAAGTCGTCTGTGTAAGTGATGCTGACACTCAGCCGCCGCTGACAGGCGCTCAGCAGTGCCCACCGCGCCCGTCCACACCCATCCGTGCCCGTCCACACCCATGTGCGCCACCTTGCCACGGGGCGGGGTCACCGGGCGGGACCCTCACAGTGGCAGCAGCAAAGGGCTGTGCACCTGGCAGAAGCCAGCTCCTCTGATCTCCCTGTACAGACAGCCCTGCGTGTGCTTGCGGACCAGGTGCGCGGGCGCTGCTGGGGGCCATGCGGACCAGGCGCGCGGGCACTGCCCCGTGTGCTGACGACGTGCATGTATCCCCTCAGAGTCCTCGGGGCCGGTGCCCTGGGCTCCCGGGGCAGAAAGCTCGGCCCCTCTGGGCTGCGGTGCATTGGGAAGCCCTCCCTCCACGCTGCCTCCCTGAGCCCCGCAGCCCAGTGCCCCGTGCCTGGTGCCGGTCCTCCCGTGTAAGGACTTGGCGGGCTTGCGTGTCTCGCTTCACTTCTCTGTGAAGCCCCGGGCGTGACGCTGTCCCCTCCGCATGCAGGGCCACGTGTCCTGGGTCACATCCCCGCTGACCACAGTTGTGCCTTCCGGTCTGCACAGATGCCTTTCCTGGGGTCAGCAACGGGCCCTGGGTGCGCTCCGGTCTCACCGAGAATCCAACGTTCGTTCGGCCACTGCACACTAACCGTGCTCTCGTTTCTCTAGAACCAAGGGTGGCCCGCAGATCGCGTACGAACGCAGCTTCCGGTGGAAGCTCGCGCACTTCCGCTACTTGTGCCAGGTACTGCGGTCGTCAGGGCAGCGTCTCGTAGTCCCTAGTCTTGTGCTGACAGGACACCTGCTGCAGCTGACGTGCTGTCGTGGTTATTTTGTCCTTAGTCCAACGCGCTGCCCAGCCACGTGAAGATCAACGTGTCCCGGCAGACGCTGTTTGAGGACTCCTTCCAGCAGGTGAGTGTCCGCGCTGTGAGGGGGGGGCCCGCGGGAACGGGGCGGGTGGGGGCCGCCGCTCCCCTTGTCTGCCTGGTCCTGCCCCCAGGCCAAGGGGCTGAGGCTGAACAGGACGGGGTTGCAGGACAGACGGCTTCTAGGGCAGGTCAACGTGTTAGACACGTACTCAGCTGAGACTTAGCGTGAACAGAAGTTGTAGATGCTGCCGTGTTCCTAGTGGCCCTGATGGTGGGGACTCCGTGACAGCCAGGACCGAGCCCCGGTGCTGCGCTCACACGGTCACAGCCGGGCCCCCCCCCCCCCCCACGGCCGCTGGCATTTGTGCAAGACCCTTAGCACGGCTGTCACCCAACAGCGTTTCGGTTTGAGTTGTAAATTCCTGGCAAAGGGAGTGTCAGGGGGGTCACCGGGGTCCAGTCCACGTGAGCTTCCGCTCAGCGAGTGTGCACCTGCGCTCACGTCCTGTCGCGCGTGCGCACGTTCAGTCTCCGCTGGGTCCTGGCACGCGTGGGGCGGAGCAGTTGTTCCAGAGTGAAGCCCTGTTTACTGGTAACCTTCGCGTGAGCCGCTGAGGCCCGGAAGCTCACACAGCTGTCCTCGGGTGTGAGTATGTCAGCCGTGGCTGCGTTTCTTTCCTGCTGAGAAACGGAACGTGTGGTGTCAGCGAACCCACAGCAAGACCTTTAGCTGCTCGTTAAACGCGCTAAGCAGAAAACATTACAGGGCACCTTTGTCGAGATCTTGGTAAAATTTGGGGAGTGACTGTCCTGTCGCCCTGAGCTCTTGGTCAGACCCCCACGGGACTGCCATGCAGTGCGGGAAGAAGGGAGGGATGCTGGGAATGGAGCGCTTAGCAGATAAGACGCGCCGAGGCCGGAGCGCGGAGCAAGTCCCCTGGTCTTTAGTCATCCAAGGCGGCGGCATGTGAGAGAAGAAAACGTGCAACTGTGAAAATACACGTGAAATTTACAGTGCATTGGTTTTGGGAGAAACTTGTGATGCATGTGTTTAAATGGCCGTGTCTTGTTTTAATTAGATTATGGCGTTAAAACCCTATGACTTGAGGAGACGACTGTACGTCATATTCAGAGGAGAAGAAGGACTTGACTATGGCGGTTTAGCAAGGTGAGCAGAGGCACGCCTGCTTCTCACCAGCCTGTCTCCACTGCATGCGGGGAAGGTGACCCACCGTCACAGCGTTCCAGAGCCGTGTTCAAAACAGCAAGCAGCCCCACAGTGCTCGAGGCGACCGCTACTATTATTACTTCTCCTGGGTGTAGCCTGTTTTCTTGGCACGTGCACACATTGTATCTGTGTGTGAGAGAGTCAATCACATGGTGTGCACAGTACTGCAACTGCGTTTGTGATTTTATAGATCGTGGACATCTTTCCGTAGCACATATAGAACTAAAACTGCCTTTAACGGCTGCACAGTGTTCCGTCAGGTGGCGGTAATACAATCACTGGGTCAGCGTGCATAAGGGCATTTCTTAGATTTTGCTGTTAGACAAGTGCATGTCGGTTTTATGTTTGTGGTTTTAATAGTTTGGGTCCTTTTTTTTTAGATGTCGGTAAAGCTGTTTTTATTTCTTTATTTTATTTTTTTTATTGTTAAATTTAATGGGGTGACATTGGTTGGTAACAATCAGACAGTTTCCCGATGTACAACTCCACATCACATCACCCATGCATCGCATTATGTGCCCAGCTCCCAGAATCAGCTCCCAGAATCAGGTCCCCCTCCAACCCCATATATCTGGTGCCCACTCCCCCCTCCCCACACAACTCTCCCTCCTCCCTCCCCCCTCCTCCCCAGGTAACCACCAAACCATTGAGTGTGTCCATAATGTTGGTGCAGTCTCCCACCTCCCCTCCCTCTCTCCCTCTCCCCTCCTCCCCTTCCCTCAGGCAATCACCAAGCTATTGAGTGTCCATAGGTCTCTGTGTCTTTGCAACTTTCAGTTTTATATTCCACCTATAAGTGAGGTCATATTTTTCCGGATTCTTTCATTGTGACTTATTTCACTTAATAAGATAGTCTCTAGGTCCATCCATGTTGCCACAAATGACTGTATTTCATCATTTCTTATCGCTGAGTAGTATTCCATTGTGTAAATGTAAGTTTGGGTCCTTCTGAGTATAGCGTTTCCCTCACTCTCTGACTATGTTGTTCACAGTGGACGCCTGCGAAGCAGTGGAGACCCTTCTAATGTTTGTCCCTCAATTGCTTTGCCCGAACCTAGCTTGAGTTTGTTTTTCAGCAAAATACTTTTGTTAAATCTCTAAAGCACTGAACTTGCTCTTCTTATGAGCCGCTCTCTTGCGCGTGTTTCCTGCGTGTGCAGAGTTGCAGACTCTGTGTCAGCGGCGCTGGCGCTGCGGGGGGCCATGGGGCTATCAGCCGGTCACAGCAGTGCCCTCACCAAAGCCACTGAGTCGTCTTCAGAAAAGACAACGCTGCCCACCCCACGGCGTGCGGGTCACAGCCGCTGTGACCTGCGTCTTAGAAACGAAGCGCGGTGCTGTTTCTACCGTGTCTGAGTGCATAGCATCCTCCTCCTTGTCTGAATCTGTACTGACCTCAGCTCTTCTGGTTTAGTTTTAGATTTTGATGGTTTTAATGCATATGGTCAGCTCCGCCACACTGATTTTTTGATTGCCAGATTCTTTGTGTGTGGGTTTTGGTTTAAGCTGGAATTCACAAGGGTGAAATTCTGTAGTTTTACAGGTTTAAGCAGGATGGGATCTCTGTTGCTTTTACACATAGACAGCGGCGTGACTAGAGTGTCGGCTTCCGGTCCCCGCTGCCAGGGAGCTGTGTCCTCCGGGCCCCACAGTCCGTCCCCTCAGGCTCATTAGCTTTAGTGCTGATGGCACAGTAGATTCTGCTGCTTGAGTTCCGGTGGACGGAGAGTCTGCTGACATTTATCCGGCGTCTCCCCGTCCCCATGGGTGCCGGGTACCTGAGAGTTACCTTACTCAGATCTTCTTTAACACAAGGGGCATTTTCTTCTACCACGTCTGTGAACTTTGTTTCTGCTCTGTTCCGTGGTTCGTGCTTCTCCACTGCGTTCGGTTCTTCTCAAACCTGTCCCCACGTCCCCGCGTGCAGAGCTGCCCTGCCTTGTGCTGCTGCTGAGGTGGCCCCTCGTCGCCAGCTCTGCCATTTCCTCCTCCTCCCGGCTCTGCTAGCGCTGCTGTTGTCTTGTGACCTTTTAAACCTGTGTCTAGTTTACTGACAGCACCCAAGTGGCTGTGGACAGTGCGCTCTGCTGCAGGGAGCAGCCAGGTGCCACGCGAGTCCTGCCGTGGGGACTCCGCTGTCTCTGGGCTGCTGTTGGCCAACAGAGGCTGCAGCAACTGGGTATCTTCTCTCTAGGTTTTGTGTCTGAGCACAGTTCTCACCAGACGTGGTCAGGGCTTGTCCGCGGGGACTGGATAGGGTGAGGGCCTGGCGCTCACGGCTTCTTGTCCATTTCATTTGGGGTGACTTCTTTTTAAATATACAAGATCCATGCTCCTCACTCCTGTGCCCACCACCACCCACCGTGGACGGTCTGACTGCCCGGAACTGCTCGTCAAAGCTGGTGTGACTGTCAGCACAGTGAGCGTGGGGCGCGGCTGCTGCTCCTGCCGTCTGCAAACTGCGTGTCTGGTTGGATGTCACGTACTGACCGTGACAGAGGAAGCAGGAGAGTGCTGGCGGGTCAGCGTGGCTGAGTGGCTGTAGGGGCAGTAAGGTTGCGGCTGTCCCCTAGGACAGTGCTGGGCACGTACGTCATGGCGCAGCGAGCGCTTCCTCAAAGCTGCCGTGTGCCGGTCCCGCGACTCCTGCCAGCGCGCCTGGCGCCGTGGGTGCCACGGAGGCTCAGGTCGTTGCAGAGAACGGGGCACCACCGGTCATCACGTCACATGTGTGCCAAGGGGGCAGGGCTGAGCTGGGCTGAGGAGAACGTGGCCCTGCAGGCTGGGGGCGCAGGGGGCAGGGACGCGGGCGTGGGGACCCCAGCTCAGTGCTGGCCCTTGTGACTTTGGATCCTTGGCTGTGATGACCTCTGTCCTCTAGAGAGTGGTTCTTCTTGCTGTCGCACGAGGTCCTGAACCCCATGTACTGCCTGTTTGAGTACGCGGGCAAGAACAACTACTGCCTGCAGATCAACCCCGCCTCCACCATCAACCCCGACCACCTGTCCTACTTCTGCTTCATCGGCCGCTTCATCGCCATGGTGAGCAGCCCGCGCACACGCATGGGGCGGGAGGGCCTTTCTGATTGGACGGGGTGTGGTCGCTGCAACAGGAGCCCTGTTGGAACCGGCGATGGGTGCCGATGGGTGCCGATGGGTGCTCGTGGGCCTCTGGGGGCCTCACGCAGGGGGGGGTGGGGCACGGCCTCAGGGACATGGTCTGAGCTGATGTCACTGCTGCCTGTGCTGTGTGCAGACGCAGGGCTGCAGGGCATGCTGCAGGGCACGCGGGGCCCGGGCGGGTGGGGGGCCGTGGGTAGCGGGCGGGCGGCAGGGCTATGGTGGGAGTGAGCGGGGCGGGGCGTCCAGCGCGGGGCCTGGTGGCTCCGGTTCAGATCCTGGTGGACATCCCAGTGGGCTGCACTTGTGTGGTGACAGCGAGGAGCCCGTGGGGACGTCCCCGAGAGGCTGGGCGGTGACGCGTGTGGCCAAGGCTTAGGGCGGGGGGCTGGGGTGACGTCGGGTCGCGTGGGGGTGGGCGGGCGGGGACGGAAGTGCACGTGGGTGGGAGGGCCTGGGCGGTGCCGGGAGACGGGGACACGGCAAGGCCGGCAGGGCTCCCTGTGAGCGCCGGGCCCCCTGCAGGTGGGGGGCAGGGCGGGGAGCTGAGGCCTCAGCAGCAGCACAGGGACGGCCATGGGGCAGCAGCGCAGTGACAGCACCTGTGGTGGGTGTGGCCCGAGGGAAAGGCTCCTCCTCACAGGTGCAAGGAACCCAGGGCCCAGGGGGCCGCTGTGGGGAGTGGGGAGGGGTCTGCAGTGAGGAGCAGCCCCCCCTTCCTGGCCTGGGGGCGGGTGACCCGAGGGGGCCGTGGGGAGGACTGGAGGGCGCGTGACGTCCTCGCAGAGAAAGCGGGTTTTGCTGAAAATGCTGAAGGAGCTTGAGGAACCCGGTGAGGGTGGGTCCCACGCCCCACGGGGCACCGCGTGGGCACTGAGGTCCGGGCCCCCTGCGTGGGCGGTCATGCTGGCTGGTGCATTGGATGCCCCTGTGGCAAAGGCGCGAAGCAGACGGAGGTGGACGAGTGGGTAGGGTGGGGGTGAGCCGTCCCCGCAGCGAGGGGATGCATGTGGCGGGCGTGCGGCCTCGGGCAGGTAACCCAGGTGCGTGCTGTGCGCACAGCTCACCCCCCAGCAGTCAGGGCAAGCACCACTCGTGCCCGCGGCCCCTGTGCTCTGCGCACACGTGAGTGGCGTCGGCGTGTCCTGCAGGCGCTTTTCCACGGGAAGTTCATCGACACGGGCTTCTCGCTGCCGTTCTACAAGCGGATGCTGAGCAAGAAGCTGACCATCAGGGACCTGGAGTCTATCGACCCCGAGTTCTACAACTCCCTCATCTGGATCAGGTGCGCCGCGTCCCGCAGGAGCGCACATTCTGGAAGCGCCCGGGGCCCCTAAGTCACGCGTGCGTCTTTGTCACCCAGAGACAACAACATCGAGGAGTGTGGCCTGGAAATGTACTTCTCTGTCGACATGGAGATTCTGGGGAAGGTCACGTCCCACGACCTGAAGCTGGACGGTGCCAACGTCCTGGTGACAGAGGAGAACAAGGATGAGTACATTGGGTGCGTGGGCCCCGCGGCCCCAGCCGTCGGTCCTGCCGCGCGCACGTCCTCGGGTTCCCTGGGTCCCCGGGGCCTGGGTGTGTGGGGCGTGTGGGGGAGGGGCCTGCGGCCCCTGGCAGCGGCTCTGAGCACCGTCCCGCCCGCAGCCTGATGGCGGAGTGGCGCTTCTCGCGGGGTGTGCAGGACCAGACCAAGGCGTTCCTGGACGGCTTCAACGAGGTCGTGCCCCTGCAGTGGCTGCAGTACTTCGACGAGAAGGAGCTCGAGGTCAGGACCTTCTGCCGTGGCGGGGGGGGGGAGGGGAGGGCAGGGGTCGTCACCCCTAACTGCGCCCGGTCAGGTCCCCAGCAGCACTGTGACCCCACATCCTCCTGAGGAAGCCCCTCAGTCCCCCTGCAGGAGCCAGTGCCCGGACACCGGCTTTAAAGTCACAGGCTCCTTGTGGTCTCAGCTGCGCATACGTCTGAGGGCACTGGGACGTCCTTCTGGGGCTGATGAACTAGCGGAAGGTTTACTAAGGGCCCATGTAGGTGCCCAGTCAGGGATGGTAACAAGTACGCCCTCCAACCAGCAGCCCCACCCGCCAGCCCCCACGGGCCTGACCGTCCTGCTGCCTCATCGAGGGGGCCAGGCACGGTGACAAGTGCACAGTGACCCTCAGCAGCATGAAAGTCCTGGCCCCTCAGCCCCATGAGTCGTGTGACGCTGTGCTGGGGGCCAGACAGGATGGCGTCCCACTGTCCTTAAACATGCGCATCGGGTCAGAGCTGACGTGTGAACGCAGTGAAGTGCGATGCTATTTATGTCCCTTGCACACGACCCGCACACAGGGAACTGGGGTGTCTGAGACTTCCATGTATGTCCTCTGTGCCCAAAGCCTGCGTGAACGGGTGAGGGCTCCATCTGCTTCTAAGGAGAGAAGACAGCACATTAGAAACATGGAAGGTTCATTATGTGCTGTTTGCAGCTTGAGATGTGGATGGGCGACGTGGGATCTGTTTAAGGGCCTCGTTAGCAGAGCGAATGCTTCTCTGAATAGTTGCCGTGTTGTTCTGGGCTTGAGTTCAGTAAAGCGCTTCACGAGGGAACAGCCCCGGTGCTGCGGGTGCTGCGCTCACACCCCGCACGGCCGCCCGCAGGTCATGCTGTGCGGGATGCAGGAGGTGGACCTGGCCGACTGGCAGAGGAACGCGGTGTACCGGCACTACACGCGCAACAGCAAGCAGATCCTCTGGTTCTGGCAGGTACGCGCGGCCGCGGGGGGACCGTCCAGAGAACGGCTGAGTGTGCGGCTGTCTGCTGCTGAGACGGCCACCGCCGGGGTTTGAGTCTGAATCTAAACCAGAGGGAACGATGTGGGTGCTTGTTGGAAGCTGCTGACAGGGACAGGTGTATTGCGGCAGTTCTAGCAACACGCAAGCCTTGCACCAACCCTGCCACCTCTGAGGCAGAGGAAACGTGCTCATGTCCAGTCCCGGCAGGTGCTGGTTCCCCTGAGGGGGGCGCTGTGCTGGGGAGCCGGGGCCCGTCTTCCCGTAAACCGAGTGACCGGGACTCGGATGAGCAGCTTCTAGTGGCTGTTCATTTGTGCTCCTGGTTTCGTCGTGGGTGACGTGAGCCAGGGGATGTGTGTTGCTACAGAAAGATTTCCCAAGTTGCGTCTTCTCGTGGGGATCTGTTGTGTGTATTGCTCAGGGCTCTGAAGGTGTGCGCATGCTCGCACATGCTTATCGTACACACGCTTCAGCATGCAGAGCGGCACCACCAGTGATTACGGCAGCATTTCCAGGGCACTCACAGACCTACCTGCCTGTGAGGAGGGAGCTGAGGGACAGTCCATCTGTTCTGTAACCCGATCCCGATGCCGTCACTTTATGGGAGAATCCGGTCACTAGAGGGGGGACCCGTGAGCGAGTGGCAGCCCTGGGGCCTGGCTGGGCCGTGCACGGCCGAGTGCTGACGGCTTGTTTTAGAGAGGACTTGACGTGGCCTGTGCTCAGCCATGAAGCTGTTTCCTGTGCGTGTGCTGACGTGTGTGCGTCAGCACTTGGGCACGTTCTGCCTTGTCTTTTGTGGAGCGTCCATCCGTCTGCAAGACGTTTCTACTTGGGGCCTCAGGAGACACTGCAGACAGACAACCGTTGCCCATGTGTCCCTCGCAGGACACAGTGAACGAGACGAGCCCACGCGCGTGCGAGGAGCCCAGACGTGCTGGGCCGCTCAAGCAGGGCTGGTCCTCCCTCCCGTGTAGTGTGGGGGGCGGCACCGGCCGTCCCCTCCTCCCGGGGGCAGCGCCTGGGCTCTCCACAGGGAGCTGCGCCCCCGTAAGATAGATGCCACGTTGTGTCGCCGCTTCTGACCCAGCGTCAGCTCTTACTCGGGTGAACGCTTACATTCTGGAGGCAGCTGAGGAGTAACGTCCCTGTGACCTGTTACAGTTTGTGAAGGAGACAGACAACGAGGTGAGGATGAGGCTGCTGCAGTTCGTCACGGGGACCTGCCGCCTGCCTCTGGGAGGCTTCGCCGAGCTCATGGGTGAGTGAGTGCCGCCTGCCGACCCTCCGTCAGCTGGGGCCTGAGGCCGTGTTCGCTCCGTGCCCGCTCCATGCCCGCTCCATGCTCAGCGTCGGAGGTGCCGTCACAGCTCCCCAGGGTGACCAAGGGGGAGGGTTCTGCCATCGTCCACGTGACTGTGACACATGCTGTTATTTACTAGCTGTGAAGACCAAAACGTGTAAGGGACCAGATAACTTGTGTCTGTTTCCCTGGTTTAGGAAGTAACGGGCCGCAGAAGTTTTGCATTGAAAAGGTTGGCAAGGACACCTGGCTACCAAGAAGCCACACGTGGTGAGTTCAAGATTCCCGACAGGGAAGACGCAGGACACGTGCTGGTTCATCCGAGTAGCCGGGGCGTCTGTCCCAAGCAGCTGATGGGCAGCCTGTCTGCCCTTCGGGACGAGGCCCAGGCGGCTCAGCGTGAAGTGTGCCCCCAATGGGGCGGGTGCGGGGACAGCACACGGGTCCCTGCCTGCAAGCTCTGGGAGTTGGAAGGGGCAGAGCGGGAGCCGTGACCCCTACCCGGTGGTCAGGAGAGCTCTGGGGAAGGAAGGGCACCTTTGGGTGGGGGGTGTTTTGTGTCCTGCAGGGTCGTTTGCAAAGACGGGAGGTGCCGGGGGGACCGGGAGGGGACTGAGCAGAGTCTGGGCTCCTAAGGAACTGCTTCAGCGTCAGCGTGAGGACACGTGGAGCCGTAGACAAGCCCCGGCAGCCACTCTGCAGCTGAGGGGAGAGACTACCCGGAGGCGGAGGCAGGAGGTGGAGGTGGAGGCAGTGATGGTGATGGGAGGCGTTGCGTCTCCTTTTCAGTCTGAGGGCTGGGGGCTCACCCGCCCCCTGCGGCCGAGGGCAGGAAGCCGGGCCTCAGCAGGCGCTTTCCCGCGCTCTGAGCTGACTCTTCTTCCTTGAAAGAATGACTGACAGCACTGGGGCAGTGGGGACAGGTGAGGTTTTGAGCACAAGTTAGCGCTTTGGAAACGTGCACGTGTACAACCTCTAGCTCAGACTGCTCTGGTGGGGGTGACAGACGTGACCGTCACACAATTAAACGTGTCCCATTCGAAGTCTCTGACTCAGCGAACCAGCAGACAGGTGCAGGGCGTGGAGACCCATGAGGGACAGGCCGGCAGGTTTCCCGTAACAGCCCAGGTGTGTGGCCCGTCACTGTCCAGTCCCCCATTGGACTGCGCATCTGTGGGGACAGGCTCTCTACTGGCTGAGGCAGCGACAACCAGCTGTCACCCAGGAAGGCCAACGAGGCTGCCTCTCCACTAACGTTTCTGAAGTTATGAAAACTCACTATTTCATTTTCTAAATTATATTTAAAAATTCTTGTTTGTTTTTATGGTAAATGTCAGTAGATATAGTTGTAAACAAAAGCTCTTCTGGGTCCTCCATAGTTTTAAGTATGAAAGGGGAGGGCCCCGTTCTGAACAGGAAGCATGACCCCTTCAGTGCACAAGGCGTGGAGACAAGCGCGTCGGAGACGGGAGGCCGTGTGGGTGGCGGAGCAGCACTAGGGACGCTCAGACAGGGGTGGCCGTCCCCCGAGAGCACGAGAAAACCAGGTCCATTCATTCAGAACTTGAGTTTTGCTTAGTAAGTTCAACAGGGAGAGAAAGGACTTAGTCTTGCGAAGCAGTGACGTGTTCATAACAGAAGCGCTTAGGAGCAGGTCTTGAGTAACGTTAATGACCCGTTAGACTCCATCTTGTCCATTTAGGTTTTCAGATGCGCTTTGAAAACACTGCATTACTGAAGACCGGATCTTGTTTCCCCTTCAGCTTTAATCGCTTGGATCTCCCACCATACAAGAGCTATGAGCAGCTGAAGGAGAAACTCCTCTTTGCCATAGAAGAGACGGAGGGATTCGGACAAGAGTGAGGAGCCGCCGCGGAGGACGCGCACCAGCAGCTGTTGGTGCTGGGCCGTGCGCTCCTGACCGTCTCCAGGCGTCGATGGCTTCCGTTCTTCCACAGAAATACGCAAGCAAAACAGCTCCGTTTCTACTTTATTTATTGTGGTGACTGACCAGGAAAAGTGTCAACCTTAAGCTTGGAAGCAGGAGACGATTAAATAAGTGTCCCCACGGGCCCCTGGCGGTGGCTCTAGTTTTATAGAGCTCCCGCATCGGCACGGCAGCCGCTCGCTAGGAGGGGACTGGGGCGAACGCGTCCCCTGGGGTGACCTGCACGCTGTCCCCGAGGGAGTTCAGGGCTTCGAGTCTGTCGGATGCTGCTGGCTTTTCTGAAGACGGGTGCTGGGCCTGTCACGTTGTTTTAAATAAATCCAGTAGCTGAAAATGCTGTTTGCTACGTCACTAACACAGAGTCACAGGCGAGACCCTTCAGCTTCTGGACAGAAGAATTCAGGAAGCACAGAGGGTGGGTCACGTTCTCCGGGATGCTGAGTATTTGTGGAATTAAAGACTCAGGCACACCTGTCCCTTTAAGTGGTGTTCTTTAAATTCTCAATACACTGCTGTAGTTTGATGCTTAGGAACATATGAAAAGGTAACGTCAGCTACTTACACTTTTGTGTTCCAAGTTTCGGATTCATGAAACCAGGTGGGCTGAAGTGCTGCATAAGCTTTGACCACTCAGATGTCTAAAGATTTTCTACCAATGTCAGAATAGCTCCAGTCCTTTAAAATTCATGAGAATTCTGTGTCTCTGAATTAAATAAGCATGTAAGAAAAACCTCTGGTCCTTCTCCCATCATTAATTTCATCCTAAGTAACTTTTTAATTGGGCATTTGCTGAACTACAATGATATGTAACAAAAACAGGTGAATGACATCCTTTGGCAAACGGCTTCCCTGAGTACAGAAATTTAAACTTGCATCATTACAATAAGGACTAAAGTCCATTAGTTTAAACTTATTTGTAACCACGGAACTGACGTCTTGGAATGTTGTAACACTTCACTGCTAAGGACACACGGAAATCTGTTTACAATTTAACTTCCCCAGTTTTGCCAAAATCCTACTTTTCTCCATCAATCTAGGTTGTGCTCTGCATTGTTACTCAAAACTCACAGTGAAGAGGCAGCAGAGACAGGACCCACTGGGTCGAGTGGACTCACTCCTTCCCTGCACCCTCGCTCCTGACACTGGCTGTCTTCAAGCCTGAACAAGATCGGATGCGTACAACAGCTTACGCGCTCGTGGGTGGCCAGTCCCCCAAAGGGCAGACACAGGAGGTGCTGAGTGGGTGTCACTCAGGGCAGGTGTGTGACACGACAGGGTACAGGTGAGCGGCTCCCCTCCTCACCCGAGAGCCCTGCTACCACGGCCCGGACAGCATTTGCCGGCCGATTCACATCCGCTCAGTGGCTGCAGGACAAGCCTGAGAAGCGTCGCTGCCCCGTCAGAAATGCCGGGAGGGCCTGGGTCCCACGGGCCGTGAGGATGGGGAGAGGCCTCACTTGTGGGCGGGTCACAGGCACACGGGCTGGCGGTCCTCTGTTCGCTGCCTCCCAGGCAGGCACAGCGTCCCTGCAGCCGTGGGCAAGCCACCCACCTAACCCCCCATCCTCAACTAGACGGCTCCTAGGTCAGGCCCCACCCCAGCAGGGCCCTAGCGCACAGCTGCAGCTCACGCTGCCCGCAGGCACGTCACCACCAGCGAATCCCCAGGCACAGGCCTGAGTATGTCCTGCAGTGAGCACCCCGCACAAGCAAAGGCTGCCGCCAAAGTCACGCTCCACAACAGACGTGCCAGGTGGCTCGTCCCACTTCCGAGCTCCGCCCCCATCAGCCAAGGAGGGCGCGGGGGCCTGGAGGGACCAGAGAGGCTCGTGGCACGTCTCAGGTGAGTCCTTGTAGGAAAGCCGCTTGTCCAGGACCCTCAGCCTAGGGTGGGACACTCAGCTGATAAGGTTTTGCCGACGAGATGACCGCTTTCGGGTAAGAGCTTAAGGGTGAAGCCACCTTCTAAGCCAAGGCTGCTGCTCCCACCCGCATGATGGTGGCAGCACAGCACACGTGTGGGGTACAGAACACCCACCTACACACGACCCAAGGGGCATCTAAGACCCTCTGCAGGGCGGGCACCGTGCCCATCCAATGAGCCCACCTCCTGTGTCTCACCCCACTAGGGGCCACGCTGAGCTTAACGTGACGCAGCTCCAAGACCCTGTCCCAGCACTGCCCGCGGGTGCGTGTCCGACACACGCTCACGGCGTCGCAGCCGAGGTGCCGGCCCTGCTACTGTGAGGGGCGGGGGCGCAGCGTGAAAGAATGGAGACAGACACAACGGGGCGGCCAGTGCGTGTGTATTGCGAGGGGACGGCGGCCCGTCCCCAGTGCTGCCCGCGCCCGCCCGTCTTCACTTCTGGTCACTGAGACCCGTGAGCAGCTGAGCAGCCTCTGCCTGTATCTGAAACAGAAAACGTGCGTCATGCCGGCAGAGAGCAGCGGGGGCGGGTGACGCGGGTGACGCCCCGGCCGGAATCCAGCGCTTCCCGCTCTCGGCGTTCAGAGAAGTGTCCCCGACCCTGTGGGCACCCGGCCGGGTTCGGGATGATATGGGCATTGCCTCTGCCGTGCACTTTATTCCTACTGTAATTACACGGCCACGTGCCATGGAATTACACCGTCACCGCCTCAGCCCCACCTCAGCCCATCAGGCGTTAGATTCTCACAAGGAGCCACGGCCCAGACCCCTCATGTGCACAGTTCACCTCAGGGTTCAGGCTCCTGTGAGAATCTAGTGCCGCTGCTGATCTGTCAGGACGTGACCGATGGGCAGTAGACAGGCCACGGGCCGGTACTGGTCCAGGACCCGGGGGTGGGGACCCCTGACTTAGACAAGCCCCCAGCCCCCCTGCCCCGGGGACACCCACCTGCCTGTCCTCCTCTGTGTGTGCTGGGTGGTCCCTGGCCTTGGTCAGCCACAAAGCAGCGAGCTTTTTGTTGTGCAGCTTCAAATAGGTCTTTCCTAGAAGGAGCAAGTTTTTGCTGTAGAAGTTGGGGTCCACTGTTTGCAAGAAAGAAAAACACGTTTACCTCAGATGAAACATTACTGTTCTTATTTAAAGGCTTCCCTCTTCTACCTCCCAGTAATGGGCCTGTGTGGTCCTGACTGACCAGGCTAACGGCTCTCCCTGTCCCACCGTTCACATCCAAGCACCCGCACGGCAGTGATGGCTCGACCGCCACCGCGTGCCAGGCACTCGCTTCCGCAGCAGTTCTGAGCGGGTGCCCCGGCCGAGGGCTAGGGACAGGCGGCTGGCCGCACAGCGCACGCAACACGCTTGCCAGGTGTGAAGGAAGCAACATATACGCGCTAGACGCACAACGTGGGCTCCACACAGACGAAACGAAGTCTGCGCCTGGAATTCACAACAGAGAGAGGGAAACACAAACCCACTGAACAGAATGACCAGGCGCCTCCACAGGAGCACAGACCGAAGCGCCGAGAAGCCAAAGGGAAACCAGCGCTGGCTGTGGGGGCTGAGCGGGGATGTGCGGGGACGCCCGCAGGAAGCCTGTGGACGAAGGCCGTGCGGTCCCACCAACTCCATGTTCAGTTTCCTCAGCCGGGGACCCTCCACATTCAAAGCACTCATTGCCCCGCACGCGCCTTTAACTCCATTGTTCCTCAGCTGGAAACTTACTTCCTCGTTTTGAGTATGTTGGCAAGACGCCAGGTGCATGTCCCTGACACCCCTTGACATACAAAGACATCTTGGGTATGTCATGTGTTTCCCAAACCACTGTAAACACTGACATCCCTGAGACATGCAGATTTTATTTGCTTTGAGTGGTTATAATGCAGATATTATCAAAAGTAATTATATGTATTCAGTGTTAAGAGTGTGAACTGCAGAAATAGCGATACCTTGGAATCCGAACGCCAACACGCTGTTTGTGTGCACAGAACGGATTAAGTTCGAATTTCAAGGTATCACTGAATCCCTGTAGGTGTCTGCTTTGAACGTGTACTAAAGTGACACTGAAAGCCAAGTGGGATATTTGAGTGAGAACAGTGAGACTCGTACTCAATAATTTCATACGGCTAACTGTTCAACATAAGATTCAAATTCAGGTGGAGGCAGTAGCCCCGGCATCCAACGTCACGTTCGTAAAGTGCTACGTCTATATCAAGCAGTGATGAATCTGATTCGGGAGATAAGAATGGAATTGGGAAGAAAAAGAAAATATTCCAAATATATAAACATTTACCCAAATTGCTGGTATAAATGCTTTAGTTTGCAAAGACTAGGAGCAAATCCTACGCCTCTTTGTGTTTGGAAACAAGTGTTAAGTGATGGCTACTTTGAAATAATAACCGTAGAAACAAGTACACAAGTCAAGATAAAGGACCAGAACTTGAATAAGGACGAGGAGTAGTTTACAGTAACAAGTGATGAAAGGAAAGCCTATCTTTCACTGTGTCGTAATGCTGCAAGTACAGAAATCTGAAAGTATGTACTGATCAAAAAGGAGCAATAATAGAGACACTGGCATTTTCAGAAACCGTGCCTCTCAGACCCTTCTTGGCTACACCACGTTTTCTTCACTCTGTGGATAATGAAACTATGTAAAGAAGACAGCAGACGAAAAGTGCAAAGTATCGAGTATTTGCATAAGCGTGACCAATCATACACTCCAGATGCAGACGTCTCCCTAGATGAGTCACTGATAAAATTCAAAGGACGGCTGAGGTGCGTGCGATTTATAGCCGCCAAACGCACCAGATTCAGGATCCACGTCTACAGGGTATGTGAATCCAGTACTGGGTCCTGCACCCGCACGTTAGGTTGAGAAAGTCTTTTTACTCACATAGACTCTCATGTAGTTTGTATGCTAAGGGGTTAAGAAAATGTACTCACCTCTCTCCGTTAGCAAATCTGCCCAGCATCACCCTAAACACTGGGTGTAACGTGAGCAAGGCCCGTCCCCACGCTCCCTGCATGTGTTCTAATGAGCACAACTTTATAAACAGTTTGACAGTGTCTACTGCAAATGTGCATCAGAATAAACAGCATTTGTTTTAAAAGTTTCTATACATAAAGCAATCTACAATTTTAACTATAGTAGTATCCAAAATAAAAATATTTTACCTTGCTCTGCCCTTTGGAAGTAGCTTAAGGCCTGTTAAAAACACAAAGGACCCAAACAATGAAAAAGATTAGAATAGTAAAAAAGCATTTTCTCAAAAGATCTATTCCCACAGAAAATAGGAGCCAGGAAGTGAATTCAGACGTCCTACGATGAGGGTGAGTTCTCAGCAGTGACAGCGCGCAGAGAACTAGATGGAGCACCGAGAGGGGTGCAGGGCCCCCCGGTTAGTGACAGCTGGCACCGCCCACTCAGCCACAGGTACCAGCACGCGCAGCTCGGTGGCTCTGACCTTCCACCCCCGAACCATCAAGTGACCACCGGTAAAAACTGCATGAAATCAGAAGCTGAGCTTCCTCAGTGAGACAAACTGCACCCATGAGTTGGTACCAGTTCTTCGTCATTGGAATTCCTACGTAAAATGGTACTTGACTCAGGACCTCTGCTAATTCCTTTTTCCCACCTATGCTGTTTTTATGATACACTGATGACGGATTTCTTAGAAACATAACTAATTTGTTACAGCGGGCCTGACCGCCTTATCTTAGAGTGCATTCTTTTTAATAGTATCTTCCAACTGTGCTTCACTCATACACCTAAATACACCTTACGTCAAATTCCAGAGAGAACCAAGAGCTCCTTATGATTCACGTGTTGGAGAAACTTCCCATGCCTGTTTTCTCACTGAAAATTCTGGGACGAGTAATCCCAAAATATTTGCCCAGAAACCTCTTTGGAATTTTAGCTTTAACAGAAAAAGCAAAAAGCCTGGATTACATGACAGGACAGGAGGCTTCAGTACCGGTTTAGTTCCTCCCCCTCTGACAGGAAGCAAAGTGTTCAGTCTCCAGGGAAAGGGTGGCCACTCTGCAGCGTGACAGCTGAGTGACAGCCGCGGCACTTCCTGTCCCGCCCTCTGACCTGGCTACCTCACACTGCAAGCGTGTGCAGACATGAGCTCGGGCTGCTCAGCCGCCCAGCGTGCGTGTCAGCCCTGAGTCACAGCACGAGCTGGCGCCCTGCAGACGGGCCCCCGGGTGGGGACACACGCACCTCCTCATAGGTGGAGCTGGGGGGGGCGGCAAACAGCATCTCCGCGATCCTCCTCTGATACCAAGGCATCTCGGCAAATGTGTAGCACCTGCAGGGAGAGGGACGCTCACACAGCCGACACGCACCCGCTGAGCAGCCTGCACACGGACTTAGACCCACGTGTCCCCAAGGGCGTATTTTGTGAGTCCACGTGAACAGGAGCGATGACACGGGGACACCCGTGCGCCAGGGGCCCAGCTCAGCAGCCAGCTCACCCCCACTGACAACTGACAGCTCCATCATCGGCCCTGTGCTTTACAGGGAAAACTCGCTCAGACGTTACAGAAGAACCAAGACAAACGACACCCATCACTTAGCAGCCACCGGGGCACCAGGCCCGCTGCTGCTGTCCCGCGGGCTGAGTTGGGGTGTTTTACTTCTGACGGCCCTAAGCACAGAAGTGCTCACGCGACGACTCGGAAGCAGAAGCCACACGGAGCGTCCCCCATGTGCACGGGGGCATATGTGTTGGAAAAAGCAGCACCCACAGCGCTGGGTGCTACCCGCGGTTTCAGGTGTCCCCCGTGGAATCGGAACGTGTCCCCCGTGGATAAGGGGACAACGCACGTGTTTCTAAGTGACCTGCATAATAAGGTTTAACATCATAATTTATGAGCATTTCCTAACAACACATGCACAGCTACTGGTTAACTTAATGGCTTAAACATTCTTGAGTGCCAAGTAAATACTTTAAAACATTTTACATTTTGCTTTTTATATACTACAAAGTAAGATCATAGTAAATAACACTGAAAATTTTATTTAAAGAAATTTTCTTACCAAATACCCATAAGGTGAATTGAGGTGGCATCTTTAGGGTTCAATTCAATTGCTTTCTAACAAGAAATAAGAAAATCAATCATTCCTTTTCTAAACACCAGTAAGAATTTTACTTGTTTGCTGAAGAACGATTTACAAATAAGTTCTGCAATCCTGCATGTTAATTTTATGATCAATGCTGTTTTTTCTCCTGATTTTTTAATTGGTTAAATTTGTTTCAATACATGATTAAATGACTTGTACTAAGGTTTCTATTTTACAGGGTTCAGAAACTGATAATACAGTTGATCAAGATGAGAAAAAACATGCAATTTCTAAGTGAAGCTAATTGTGAAAATAAACCCTATAGAGCTCAATGTTCTTTCCTCTAAAGTAAAACAAGGAAGTTCTTTCTGCCACGTCCTATAGGACAAGGGAATCTAAAGCACTCTTCCCCACAAGAACGAAGGACATAATTTTAGGAAGTTTCCTCCCCAATACACTGCTCCACCTCCCCATTTATACTCAACCAAACAAACTGCCGTTCATTCGCGGAATGTTAACACACGTGGAAGAGTTCCGCACAGTGTGCAATGCTGAACGTCTCCCTAGTTTTCCACTTAACCATGAATTAGTGTAAAACATAAACCACAGAGTAACTTTAATGAAATTACTCCTTTTATCCATTATTTTGTTGAAAAGCAAAGGAATCTCACAGATTAATGTAATCCCATAAAAATAAAAGACCCCTCTTTAAGAACGGCGACTTCTAGGCGATGCTTTCTGTACACACACACTTTCCCTTTCAGCTGGTAACGTGGACTTGTAAGGGGACGATTCCAAATGTTTGCACTGGTTACCACGTCGGCTCTGAAGCCAGACTAACTACCAGGGTCAAAGCAGCTTGATGACCTCTTAACTTTCTGACCTTGGCACGTTCTATATTCTTGTCACGTCTGCGTTTGCTCTTTTATAGAACTGAGAAAATAACACAGTAGCATCTTCCACCACCAGCATCACTATTTTTACTTTCCTTAAGTATCAGGCACTGAAATCTTGCTTTAATAACAGGGGTATGAGTCAGCACGGGTCTAAAGTTTACTTTTCTATACCTACAGTGAAGGATTTTTAGGGGAATAAAGTATATACAACTTATATACTCAATCTTTCTAGTGGAGATCCACTAGAAAATCAAGCTCCACATTAAATCGCATAACTATTTTCTCCATTCTGCCAAGAATGGTACAGATCTAGTACCATTCTAGATGCAATGTAGAGAAGTGAATTCATCATACACAACACGCCCAGAGGCATCATTCGGTTAGTTTTGGGGATGGGCTGAGGGGCCACTCCCAAGCAAACCTCATAACTCTCCTGCCATTAGTTCAAGTGTCTTCAAGAACAACCCAAAGATAATAATTCCTTCTGACCTCAAAGTTAAAATGTGTACTGTTAAATTGCAACACTCACACACGTGCACACACACCCACGTGCATATACAGACACACCTACTGATGCCTGAAGCTACAGCAGGTGTCCTGACTCCCAGTCCAACTGTTCCTTTTCACTAGTCATTAAATACACTAGGAACTGAGACAACAGCCACAAAACTCAGAAAAGGTACTAAGACAGCACAGCTAGTACTATCCCCACGTCCTCGTCACTTCCGCTTCCTTTGTACTTTTGAGACGGTGTAGAATTATAAACGATATGTATCATAAATTAGAATTAATACGTAAACTAACTTCAGGGGTAAATACACACAAGCAGGCAGAACCGCGTCTGCAAACAGCAGCACGGTGACCACGAGTGTGCCCGGTGACCGCTGGCTAGATGAGCCCCCCAGCGTCCGGGGCTCGCACAGCCCCCGCTGGGCTCTGGTCCTGGCCGCGTGCCTGGTCTGCTCAGCAGACGTGACCCAGTGTGACGTCAGCAGAGGCTCTGAGGAGCTTGTACAGGTAACTTCTCCCCTGGGACCCTCCCCCTGGGAGCCAGCAGTCACACCATGGAGCTGGGGTCTGACGCGGGGATGCTGCTGCAGACGGGGGCCCCTCGCACACTCCTGGCCGCTGAGGACCCCGGGGCCGCAGCCCCCACCCCCAGCCACACCATGCGCAGAGGAAGCTCCGCAGAACTGGGAGAGACAGGCCGTCCTGCTGGGCCTCGAGTTTTAGGTGGTCTGCTCCACAGCACAGAGAAGTGAACGGAACCCTCCCGACTCAGGAAAGGCGTGACTCGGCTTCTCCAGTACCTCAAAGTGCTCCTTGATGATGTAGGCGTTTGCAAGTTTGGCCTTGACGCCTTCATAATCTCCCACATCACTGATACAGATCGCATACCACTGAAACGGAGAAAACAGGCGTAAGCGCAATACTCTCGACAGTGTTCCACTCAGTGCACAGTAAAACTGAGCAACTGTTTTCTTCCAGTACGTACTCATTCTCATTCAACAAAAAGTTCCTGAGCGTAAACTCTGTATTAAACATGCTGCAACAGACAAAGAAAAGTGGGTGTGGCCATCAACAAACTCCAAGACGGGACATATTTATACAGAACTAGAGTCCAGGACAGACTAGTGAGTCTAAGAAGTTATCAACACAGGACGGGTGCCAATACACCACATAAACAAAATGAAGAATTATAATCACATGAATACATCAACAGATACAGGAAAGGCATTTTACAAAATTCATCCATTTATGATAAACTCTCTCAGCCAAGTGGGAATGCAGGGAACATACCTCAGCATAATAAAGGCCATTAAGACAAACCCACAGCTAACAGCATACTTAGCAGTGAAAACCTCAAAGCTTTTTCTTTAAGATCAGGAAGAAGACAAGGTTGCCCAACTACAAGCATTCACACAAGTTATTTATCAAACACACCAAGTTAGAATAAATGTTCAAGAATGCAAAGGAAAAACTTCTTTTAAAAAAACGCTAGGAAAACAAATCTCTTCCCTACTTGAAAACAGAAGGCTTTTCTTCCATATGTAAATTAGGGACAATAGAGAAGCGCTGGCCACGGATGACCCAGGGCTGGTCAGTTTTGTGACTCCAAGCACCTCACCTTATGAGCTGCGAAACTTGACTCATTCCTCTCCAGCGCTCTCCTTGCGTACTCGAGGGCTTCGTACACCAAGAGCTTTTTCTCTGCGTCTGAGGTTCCACTAAGCTGAGCTAAGTCACGTGACGCCCGCGCCAACCGCCAGAGAACCTCTGCATCTTCACTAATTTCAAACAGATATAAAACAACCATTTAGCTTGCGCTTAAAGCCCCATTACTAACCAACACGGGTGGTCCTGGGTCGCTGAGGACACAGCAAGCAACCCAGTGTCAAACGCCGACGTTAAACTTGTTACTTTCTTCCACATAACTTTATCTGCTAAAATTTCCAACAGCAGATCCAATATTATATAATACATAAATATTAACTTACCTGTATTATCTAAAATGCTAACTTCCTTAATGCAATATACAACTTGAGGCTTAACGTCATTGCAACTGTGCTTCAGGAAATGTGCTAACTGGCCAGACAGTACCACGAAATACATAGGACGGGCCTGGGTCACGGTCTCAGACAAAGTATCTGCTGTACGGCTAGCCCACACGGTACCTGGCTCACAACAGGCACGGTGTTTGTTAATGAATGAACGACTGAATAGAACACAACCTCAAAACACACCCTCTGCTTGGGGGCGTGCTCCACATCGTGATGCACGATGCGCAGCGAATGGCAAGTAAGGACACTGCGCTCCCTGAACTGCCGCTGAAATACACATACGTGAAACAAGAGACGGTTCATAACAGAGTAACCACACGAAGCGTTAGAAACACTTTAAAAGTTAACCTTAAACGCCTTTGTATTAAATGTTTGCCTCTTTAAGACTAGTATATATTTCTTTACAAAAAGTGGTATTCACCTTACAGCTTACTGTTCAAGTAATTACTGAAATGAATTTAAAATGCCAAACCAGCTGCCTCAAGTAACTGAGGGGAGACTGGAGAAGGGATGGCCGTACAGATGTTTAGGAAGCCGGATGGACCTTGGGGAAGAACTGGTTTCCAGCATCTAAGGGACGCAGCAAACTGGTTTTGGAGATGAGGTTGCTTAGTGATCAGGAAAGGCTCCTGGACTCATGGCATAGGGCTGAGTCTCCTTCCACCTGCGTCCTCCCGCAGATGAGAGTACACGCTGACACTCTGGACCAAACCTGTCATCTATTAAACGCAATAGGTATATTGAGCTTTTCTAAGACTAGAGTGATGCACAGATACCATTCAGCAGAGACATACAATCACCTGAATTAATATAAATCTTATACCAATAAAAACTTCAACAGAAATGAGAAATATAGATGCAATAAACATATACCTCAATGATAACCTTGACGAGCCAAAGCAAAATATAACAAATGGAAAAATTATGTCAGCATCCTACTAGAATGAGTAGAAAAGGCTTTTCTAAATCAGTGACATCCAGGCAGCATCTGAGTCATTTAAATGTAAGAAACAAACCGCATACTATAAACTCTAAAAACACTATTTTTAAATAAAGGCTTCTAAGAAGTATAATTATTTCAAGCACCAGGAATCATTCTGAGGGACAAGACTCCTAGGTTTTGAGGAAACGGCAAGTGCAGGCCTGTCGCACACTGCTTACCTTTCCTTGTACTGCCTCAGCAGCTGGTACAGCTTCTCCGTCTCCCCACTTTCATACAGGTAGTCCGCTTGTGCAAGGACTTCTTCAGCTCCCAAGGCTGCAGAAAACAGCACAGTAAAGCAGGTCTTCCCAAGCCAAAGCGCAGTCATTTTAAGAAACTACAAACACATTCCCATGTAAGCGAAAGCAGTGAGATACAGAAATCATCCATAAAGACAAGATCAAATTCTGATCTATCTATATGGAAGTGTGGTAGAAAAAAGTATGAGGCTGTCACACCAAATGATTTATTTAAACCATGGAAAATAAAAAATCAGAGAACTGATTCTGGTACTAAACACGATACATTCCTAAAAGTGAAGAAAGGAACTTCCCCGTGAAGAGTTTATGGTACCCTCTCCCCCTACAGTGTCTTTGCGGTTGCTGCTTTGAAGTGCTACCCAGTGTGGAAAATGAGGTGACATGGACTCACAGAACTAAAAACTACTCATTTGCATGAACTGAACCACACGCTTTACTAGATTTTCTCTATGACCGAACTTACACAGAAAGTGATGGAAAGAGTCTAATCTGCCATCAAAACCTCAGGTGGAGTTAACACAGAGCATCTGTCTGAAGCTTAGCTGGGCGGCACTCTGCTCCAACCACTCATTAACCGGTTTAGACACTTCTCCAAAACACGTAAGACTTACAGACAGTGTAATGCTCTTTAAAACAGTCCCAGATAAATAAAATCAATCAATAAGTTTTACCTAATACTCTCAAATTCTTCATCTACCTGAACTTTAAAAAGCAGGTACTGTTAAAAACAAAAAGGCTTAACCTATAAATTAAAAACTTCTCCTCTCATACACTGAAATTCTGGCTCTTCAACATACACAACTGGCTTAATTAAATTTGATTTTTAAATTATGTCAAGCCATAATATATGTTTGTCTCTAGTATGCCAAATAAAAATTTTTAAACCAGTTATCTCATATTTAGTACCAAATTGCATTCTGTTTACACATGAAACACCTCCCATCTCAACTATATTAACTACATTAATAACAGTCTAACAACTATGCTGTTCTTAACTGGGCCTTTCTTAACTATATTAAGAACAGTCTAACACCTTAACAATAAAGAAACAAAAGAATCACTGTAGCTTTGTAAAGCAGGACTTGACAAACTTTTCTATAAAGATCCAGAGTATTTAGGCTATGTTGGCCAGATACGGTCTCTGCGGTATAGTCTTCCTCAGAACCCCTTAACCCTTTAAAAATGTAGCAAACATTCTCAGACCAGGGGTCCTATAAAACCATAAAGCATTAATAGAGTACTTCTCACTGAAGGAGCTCTAGCTGCTAGGACAATATATCAGACTGACAAACAGAGAAAAGCAGAAAATAATCTAGCCTATAGCAATATTAGTTTCAATGTCTACTCAAAAGTTATTAACAAAAATAACAAATTACTAAGAGTTCCTGATTTTTAGCTTAGACTTACCTTTGGCTGTGGCATGAACCACAGCAGCCTGAGAGATGACTTGGTAAGTTTCAAGTCCCAAATAAGACAAGGCTGAGAACAAAAGGCTTCTTTTGAAAGGTCCTGGGGTTCCCATCACCTGTGGAAACAATATGGTCAGAATTTATCAAACAGAAAATCTGAAGCAACCTACCACACCAAGTAAAAGTTACATCACTTTTCTCCCACCCCCAAAGCAATCAATCCGAAGAATACTGGAAACAAAATTTACTTCCTCAAATTCTTCCATAAAACTGTTTCACATTATTACTTCAAAGTACATATCCTGTTAAGAAAAGATTCGTAACGATGATTAAGGGTGGTAACTAATTTAAAAATCAGTGCTGGATTGGAAGATCTACATTTTATTTGAGGAGGCATCCACAATTATAACTGTATGAAATAAAATGAGACTTCAACATGTAAATATCAATTTTAAGAACAGACAAAAAATATCAAATATGCCTAACTACTTCACATAAGAAAATGTACATGGCTTTAAGATATCTTCAAAAGTGATAAACAAAACCCAGTTTTTCTATAAACAATGAATGAATTAAAAGAATGTATCCAAATAGATTTAGAAATTAACTTTTATAATTATGGCCAGAATTCTCAAGACCAATGGCAGAGGAATACAAGGGCCGTCCAGAAAAAATCCAGCCACTGTTAATCTAAGGAGAACGGTTACATGGTTGGATACTTTCCAGACCATCCTCATATATGGTTCTCACTTCCCTTTTCCCATGACAATTTTTCTTTCACATAGCATCATTTTCCCCCCTTTCTGTTGATTCATTCCTATTAATATAAAAATAAACTTACTACTATCTTTGTAAACTGTGATCTTTCCCTTTTTAAAAGAAAAACAAAACAATCTTCCTCTTAACTTCACATTTCCCTTCAGTCTCATTCAGTCTTTTTCCAGCCACTCTCTTCAGCAAAACTCACAAAACTGCCTGCACTCCACGTCCTCTTTCCATTCTCTCTCGAATGCATACAAATCACACTTTCACCCCACGACTCCACCGAGATAACCGAGAGTGCTATTTCCCAGTCACTCTGAAGTCTCATCGTACTTGGTCTGTCGACAGCATCTGACAGCTAATCATGCCTTTTTTACAAAAAACCGTGAATGGATATTTAATGTTTTAGAGCAGCTCCACTGAGGTATATGACTGCACATGCATAACGTGCACAACTTAAGACACACACACAAACCTGCACAACCACCAGCACAGCCAGGACAAGGAACACATCCATCACGCCACTTCCTCTGGCCTCTCTGTAACCCATCCAGCCGCCCTCCTCAGCATGAGCTACATTCTGGCTCCTGACACACTCCTCTTTCGAAATACTACTCTCCTGAATTCCATCCAGTTTCAACAACTGTTCCTTCTTTGTCGGTTCCTCACGTCCAACACCTCCCTGCCCAGGTGTGCCCTGGGGTGTCTCAGTTTCTTTTCTCTGTTGTATCATTTTGATCTCATATGATGGTTTTAAACACCATCAACATGTCAAAACACATGCAAAGGTAACAAGCCCTAGGTCAATAAACTGCAGAATCCTAATCAACACCTATCTCCACATGACATAAAACAGGAACCTCAAGTTTATCAGCCAAAATAGCTACTGTTTCCCTCAGTCTCTCTTTTCCTCATGAATGACAACCTGATTCTACTGGTTGTGCAGGTTAATAAAACCAACACCAATTCTGGAGTCCTTCAATGTTTTCTCACTATAAGATTGACAAGCGGGGAACCCGGGATGGCTCAGTGGGTTAGGCGCTCACTTTGCAGCCCCGGGGACCGAGGATCGAGTCCTGGCCCCAGCCCATGCGGACCCATATGCTGAACTGGGGAGTGCCCCCAGTTCAGTTCTCACCAGGGTTAGACCCCGGCCCAGCTCCTGCCCTGCACGGCCCCCGCCCACCTGTGGAATGAAACTATGTGGAAAAACCGATGATGTGCAACTATGGAGACTGTTCTGGGCCCTCCCCCTTCTCTCTGTCTCTGTATCTCTCTCCGTGTGTCTCTGTCAAAAACAATAAAAATGTATCTTTAAAAGATTGACAGGGGGAAAGCCGGGACGGCTCAGCGGGTTGAGCGCTCGCTTTGAGGCCATGAGGACCGAGGATCGAATCCCGGCTCCGGCCCAGGCAGGACCCACGTGCTGAACTGGGGAGTTCCCACAGTTTGGTTCTCTAACTGTCTCTGTCTCTGTCTCTCTCTCTATCTGTCAAAAAGTAAAATAGAAATAACTATGCACT
>PVKE010000056.1:0-117318 GCA_004027555.1 Craseonycteris thonglongyai | reverse complement strand
AGCAAGATTACGACTGGCTTCGCTGCAGGAACCTGGAGCGGAACCCACAGGATCTGAGGTTTTGCCTGGATGTCCTTTTGCCAACCTTCCAAGGACCTATGCATGACCCTAGACGATCCCGAGTTGGTTTTCTGCCCATGTCTCTTGCTTCTCTGCTTTTCAGTTTTTAAGCACCGTGGCTGCATGCGGCTCATATTCCATCTGCCATCAAATCCAACATCTTTCTAGCGGCGTGACTCAGACGTTATTTTAGCTTCCGTTTTTTTAAAAAAGAAAAAAATGGTTAAAATAAAAGTTCACCATAAGGGATGGCTCAGTGGGTTCGGCGCTCGCTTTGCAGCCCTGGGGACTGAGGATCGAATCCCGGCCCCGGCCGGTGGGGACCCATATGCTGAGCTGGGGAGTGCCCCCCGTTCATTCTCACCAGGGCCCAACCCCTTCTCTCTGTCAAAAACAATAAAAATAAATCTTAAAAAAAATAATAAATCACGGGTTTGTTTGTTTTTTTGGCCTTTTTTCTTTTTTAAGCTCGTCAGCCACGGTCAGTGCGCGTGGCCCGCACGACTGAGCGGCTCAAGACGACTCCGTCCCCCGGCGCCCAGGCTGCGCCCCGGGCCGGCAGGAAGGCCCCGAACTGGGGACAACCCGGCGTCCGCCTCCGCGTCCTCCCTGATCAGTATTGGGGCCGCACGAGAAACTAAAAACAAACAAAAATAAAAAGGCGCCCCCCGAGCTCCAGGCCTCCGCTCCCGCGGCGTTAGCCCCCGGCCCGCGCCCCGGCCTCAGCGAGGCGCCCTGGGTACCTGGGGGCCGCCGAGTCGCCGAGGCCCGAGCGCCGCGCGGCGGCCGGCAGCGCCCGCCCGGAGCCGCAGCCCCGCGGGGAGCGAGCGCCCGAGCCGCGCCGCCAGCGCCATGACCGGCTCGCGGCCGTGACCCTTCACCGCGCAGGTCGAGCGGGACGCGGCGGCGGGGCGGCCACTTCCTTCCGGGGCCACTTCCGGCGCGCGGCTTCCGGCGCACGAGTTCCGGTGGGCGGGCCCTGCCGGAGTGGGCGGGCCCTGCCGGAGTGGGCGGGGCCTAGCGGCCGCGCCACGCCTACGCCCAGCGGCCCGGGACTCGGAGCGCTGCCGGCTGGTGTGGGGCGTGTCTGCTCCCCGTGTGCGCGTCTGTGCTGCGTTTTCCCCGCACGACGCTCGGAAATACGTGGATCCGAGGGCCGACGTGTGTGCCCGAAGCGAGGCACTTGTCTGCTACGGGAGGGCGGGAGGATCCGTTGGGAAGGGTCTGGAAGGGGTCGGCGGCCGTGCGCGGAGGACGGAGGAGGTCGGGGCGCCCCCGGGGAGCCCAGCCCGCGGTGCGGAGCCCGAGCGGCCTCCGAGAGGGAGCCGGGGGAGGCCGCCGCGCTGCCTGCGGTGCACGTGTGGCGCAGAGCCCGCCTCCCCGCCGGGTCCTGCCTGTGCCCCGGGGGGACTCGTTTGCAGGGACGTGGAGGTCGCCAGTCCCACTTGGGAGCCGAGGCGGTGCCCACGCACCTGCCGGTGCAGTTCCCGCGGGGGCGTGTTACGGGGACGGTGCTTCTGGGCCACGAGGGAGGACAGGCGCAGCTTGCATTTTAATAGGTTGCATTTCTGTAGCGCCGCAGCTTGCATTCTAATAGGTTGCATTTCTGTAGCGCCGCAGCTTGCATTCTAATAGGTTGCATTTCTGTGGCGCCGCAGCTTGCATTTTAATAGGTTGCATTTCTGTGGCGCCGCAGCTTGCATTTTAATAGGTTGCATTTCTGTGGCGCCGCAGCTTGCATTTTAATAGGTTGCATTTCTGTGGCGCCGCAGCTTGCATTTTAATAGGTTGCATTTCTGTGGCGCTTCTGCGCTGACACGGTGAGTAGACGCCCCACAGGAAGTGCAGGGACGCAGAGAGCGCGCGGAGCCCACGGAGTGCGTCCCTGTGGCGGCCGCCTCCACCACGTCCCATTGCACCAGGACATACCTGAAGGAAGGGTTGGCAGGGTTTGATCAGACCAGACGGGGACCGGGTGTGAGGACTCAGGTGGCTGCAGCGGCTCAGCCCTGAGCGCTGGGGGACCGCTGTGCCTGCACCTGAGACAGGAAGGCCACGGGAGGCACAGCCGTGGGGAGAAAGCTCAGGAAGGCTTATCTGCATTTAGGTCGAAATGTTCACTAGACGCCCGTGGCCACCAGCCGCCCAGATGGCTGACAGTGCTCCTTACCTCTGATTTACTCCCTTGGAATCCGCTCCCACGTCAACTCGGGGCGGTCTGCACAGATTCCGCAAGACAACCACGTGTGTGGCTTCTGAGGCCCGGTTATAGAAGTCACCCAGCTTCCGCCTTGAGCTCTTGGACTGTTGACCCTGGAAGAAGCCAGCAGCTGTGCCATTAGAAAACCCCTCACGTCCCTGAGATCCTCAGGAGGAGAGGACCTGAGCCCTCCCTCCAACAGCACCCCCGTTACCTGGAAGCTGCTCCTGCCCATCAGACTGGGCCAGCCCTTACCCGGGTCCCCCAGCTGTGAAAGGCCATACGTGACTACGAGTGTTAAGCCACGAAATAGGGTATCACCTGTTGATTTTGTGAACATCCCATTCATTGTTTTAACATCCATGTAAATCTCCAGCAGGTGTTGAGTCCCACAGCTACGGATTCGTTCCTTGTTTCTAGAACGAGTGTCCAACCTTCCGGCTTCCCTGGGCCTCATCGGAAGAAGAGCTGTCGTGGGCCACACATAAAATACACCCACACGAACTATAGCTGATGAGCTAAAAAGAACGTTGCAAAAATATCTTATGTTTTCAGAAGCTCGTGAGTTTGTGTTGGGCCACATGTGGCCCGTGGGCCGTGGGTTGGACAAGCTCGCTCTAGACTTGTTATGCCCGATACATGCTATGCGTTCGGAACGTGTTGACTAAATGGTGGAGGGAGTAAGAACTCAAGGAGAACAGAATTGAGACTCGTCTGAGGAGGGTGAACAAGCACACTGAGGGACCAGGGCATCCCGCACTGAAACGTGGATGCTCCAGGGAACCGAAAGCACAGAACCATTTCCTCATCTGCCTTCCTCCTGTTTAGTGAGACAGGTCATGAAGAGCTAGGTATGGGAAGGGAAGTCTGGGCATTCTGAAACCCACAGTGACATTAGCGGTGCCTGCGGACTTTCACGGAACTGCAAAAGCATCAAAAATGAAATTAAAAGTTGTTTCACCGACCTTTAGTGAAAACAGAACAGGGCACTTATCCCCTGTCCTTCCCACGGTGCTCACCACAAGGCCTGTTCCCACCCGGCCCTGCCTGTCACTCATTCCTGCCTCCTGTGTTTGCACAATTGGCTCTTTCTCACATTTCAGGTGTCAGATCAGATATCAGCACCTTAGAGCTTCCCTGACCCCCTGCTAAACAAGCCCCCGTTACCCCAAAGTCGTGCTTGTTACTTTGCTGCCCGAAATCATCGTTTTTAGTGACGTTTGTTCTTCCTGTGGGGCTGTCACTAGTGTGTCACAGTCTGGAACAATGCTTGGGACAGGGCAGGTGTCTAGACCAAGCGGAAGCCTCCCTTGCACCGCTGTGATTGCTTTTAAAAAATTAGTTTTCCTTTTTCAGGTTAAAAGGATTTACTTAGGAAAGTCTACAGTATTTCTTCGTTTCTTCGTGTTCCATTTCTTCCGTAATTAAAAAAAGTATCCTTTGCTCATTTTCCTATTTTTAAAAATCAGTTTATACTTAAGACGCTGACCTTATTCTGACTGAAAGTAAGAACGCAGGGCTCCCGCAGGGTGCACGGTGGAGGCGCTCTAAGTCAGCAAGCGGGGTTAGGAGCCAGCCGCTCACGCCCTGCACGCTCCCTCTGCCCGGTCCAGGCAGCGACACAACGTCCTCCCGGCTTCAATCCTCAGCCTTCACTGACGCCAGCCCCCACGGGCCACCCGCGGCTCAGCCCGGACCCCGCCGGCACCGCCCCGCCCCGCCCCGCCAGCGCCGCTACCCTGGCCCCGCCCCTGCCCCGCCCTCCCTCTGCCCGGCCCCGCCCCCACCAGCACCACTACCCTGGCCACGCCCCCAGCCCCTCCAGCGCCACTACCCTGGCCACGCCCCCAGCCCCGCCCCTCCAGCGCCGCTACCCTGGCCCCGACCCCGCCCCTCCAGCGCCGCTACCCCTGGCCCCGCCCCCGGCCTCGCCGGCCCCGCCCCGCCCGCCGGCCCCG
Organism: Craseonycteris thonglongyai; assembly: GCA_004027555.1. Classification (NCBI taxonomy): domain Eukaryota; kingdom Metazoa; phylum Chordata; class Mammalia; order Chiroptera; family Craseonycteridae; genus Craseonycteris; species Craseonycteris thonglongyai. Next base: position 113,100 of record PVKE010000056.1, on the reverse strand, counting down.
CCCCGCTGGTTCCGGTGCTGCCCGCCGCCCGTGGCCCTACGGACGCGCTGCCTGCTACCCCCCGCGCCGGACTCCACGGCCGAGAGCGGAGGTGAGGGCGCCGGAGGCCCGGGCGGAGGGGGCGCGGGGCCGCGCGGCGGGCGGGCCGCGAAGGGCCGGGGCAGGGCCGGGGCGAGGGCAGGAGCGGGGCGCGGGGCCGGGAGGGGCCGGGGACGGGGCGCCGCCCGCCGGCCCGGGTCAGCGATGGCCCGCCGGCCCGCCGGCCCGCCCGCCGCGCAGCCGCCTCGCCTCTGGGCCCGGAGCGCGGCCCCGCAGGCACAGCCCGCGCGCTGGGTTCCGTCGCAGGCCCGTCGGGGACCGCGCCGGGTCCCGGGGCCGTGACGACGACCAGGCCGCCCCCGCGACACGCGTCACCGTCACACGCGCCCGTGCACGCGCCGCGCAGCCGCGGAGACCCGGCTGTGGGCACCGCCAGCGGCGTCCAGGTCCCGGGCCCGGACGCCCGGGAGCAGGAGCCGGAAAGGAGGACAGCCACGTGGGGTCCCGGGCCCCGGGGCCACCCTGCTGCCCTGTGAGGGCTCCTGGGCGGTGGGCTAGGAAATGCCCCTCAGCCCGGGCTGAGCGCGCGGAGGCTGCTGCTGAGGCCCCGCGGGAGAGGGGGGGCCGACGCCAGCTCCCCCCAGCCAACGCACCTTCTCCCCGGGACGCAGCCCCGAGGGGGTGTCAGGACAAGAAGGAAGGGGCCGCTGAGTGGCAGCGCCCGCCCGGCCTCCGCCCGTCCCCGAGAACGCTAGACGGCGTGCCCGCCCGTCCCGAGAGCGCGAGACAGCGTGCCCGCCCGTTCCTGTGCACGCGAGGCGTCCCCGTGCACGCGAGGCGGCGTGCCCGCCCGTCCCCGTGCACGCGAGACGGCGTGTCCCCGTCCCCGAGAGCGCGAGACGGCGTGCCCGCCCGTCCCCGAGAGCGCGAGACGGCGTGCCCGCCCGTCCCCGAGAACGCGAGACGGCGTGCCCGCCCGTCCCCGAGAGCGCGAGACGGCGTGTCCCCGTCCCCGAGAGCGCGAGACGGCGTGCCCGCCCGTCCCCGAGAGCGCGAGACGGCGTGTCCCCGTCCCCGAGAGCGCGAGACGGCGTGCCCGCCCGTCCCCGAGAGCGCGAGACGGCGTGCCCGCCCGTCCCCGAGAGCGCGAGACGGCGTGCCCGCCCGTCCCCGAGAATGCTGGCGTGTCCGCCTGTCCCCGAGCACGCTAGACGCGTGTCTGCCCGTCCCCGAGAACGCTGGCGTGTCCGCCCGTCCCCGAGAACGCTAGACGGCGTGTCCGCCCGTCCCTGAGAACGCTAGACAGCGTGTCCGCCTGTCCCCGAGAACGCTAGACGGCGTGTCTGCCTGTCCCTGAGAACACTAGACAGCGTGCTTTGTTTCCACGTGACTCTAAGGACGGCCCGTGAGGAAACACTTAAGGCTCGTCTGCTCTGTGCGGTGCTGTGACCGCTGCCTGGAACATCCCTGCAGCATCTGCCTGCACCCCCAGTTCACGCCGTACCCCAGCTCAGCTTTAGACAGAGCTGCACTTTTCTCTGCCACCGCCAGAGTTTTGCTTTCTCTTTTTCAAAACTTTTCTTTAGTGAATGATTTATGACACTAGAAAGTACACCCGTCAGCAAAACCAAGAAAGTTAGCACTGGCTGCAGAAATGCAATTAAATAGCATTTTGACCTTCAGGGCTTTGTCACGAGTCACCACTGCTGGTCGGGAGCGTGGACTTGTGGGTGGACGTCTGCTTGGTGGCGCTTGGCAGGCCTGAGGGGTCCACCCTGGACCCTCCCTCAGTGTGCCCACGGTCACCTCCACCCTGCAGGCCAACTGCCTTCTCACCTCTGCTCTCCCTGCCTGTCCTTCCCATCTCGGAAGCATTGCTCATCAGGGTAAAGTCCAAGCACATCGGGAGGATATTTGCTGCAAGGTTTGCGGACAGATTGGCCGAGAAGGAGCTTTGAATTGGCAACTGAAAGAATCATAGATTGTATTTTACTAGCATTTCAGTTTCTGATATGATAGTCGAAAGCAGACACTGTGTACGTTTTGACAGTGTCGTGGTAAGTACAGGCCCTCCAATTATGCTGGCCTGAATGTATTAGAAGCTGGGGGCGTGGGAGCTGGTCCCCGGGGCCCAGAGAGGCTCAGAGGCAGTTCACCCTTTTACTGTATAGTAGTCTGCAATCATGATTTTTAAAAAGACATTAAAATTAGAGTCATGGTCAACTACCGATACAAATTAGAGATTTATTTTATTGTTTTTAAGAGAGAGAGACAGAGAAGGAGGAGGGCAGAGCAGTCTCCATAGTTGTAAGTCATTACTTTTCCACATAGTTTCATTCCACACAGGTGGGTGTGGGGCACACGGGGCGGGAACCGAACCACAGGGCACCCGCATGGGAAGCTCATCCCAGGTCAGCATATTGGTCCACACAGGCTGGGGCTGGGACTTGATCCTCAGACCCCGGGGCTGCAAGATGAGCGCTCAACCCGCTGGGCCATCCCGGCTCCCCCCAATATTGTTAGATGGTTAGCACGTTGATAGAATATCCCCCCATGAAAAATAGAAGGAAATGCTACATACTCATTGTAGCAAATCATTTTGAAACATCTTCTTACCAAGCAGAGGTGTTGTGTCCTGGTTCCTGTGAAAATTGCAAAAGCAACAGTGTGGCTTCAGTTTTCTGAGTGTCCAAACTGAGTTTGGGCTACCCGCGTGCGGCATGCGGCCCAGCACAAATCCGCAAACTTTCTTAAAACATTATATTTCTTTGTGACTTTTTTTAGCTCATCAGCTATCGTTAGCATACGTTATGTGTGGCCCAAGGAAGCCACAAGGTTGGACAGCCTGCTGTAGACTTAAAGGTGATAGTTCCTATTAAGACAGGTTTCTACAACAGTAAAGAGGAACTTCTCTGTCCACATTTTCATCTGTTTAGGGGTCAGGATTTTTGTTTTTAAAGAAGTGAAAATGAAAACAAGTGTTCCCTGTAGCAGTGTCAAAATAAGTTCATAAAATATCTAAAACCGCCCGCCTTCAGTTCCTCCTGCTCCCTGTCCCTGCTTTATTTCTCTCTAGCACCTGCTACCACCTGGCATGCACTATATTTTACGTGTCTTGTATTGTCTGCCTGCCTGCAGCGGCACCTCGTGAGGACAGGGCTGTGTGTGTGGTTCAGTGCTGTCTCTCAGAACCGTAGAACCGTGCCTGCCGGACACGGTGGGTGGTCTGTGTATCTGCCGAAGGAGTGTTGAGGGCATGACGCGTACTCTCCACTTGTTCCTGATTGGAAAGTACGAAGTGTTTTTCCAGAAAGTTACAAACAGCTGAAAGGGATGTGCCAAGCAGCCGTGAGATGAATGTTCTTGAAGCCAGGACAGGTATACACGTCTCAACAGTCCTTGCTCAACATGCACACTTAAGCCTTGAGAACGAAGTCGTGGTTGCTGCGGCTTTAAACCGACAGGACTGTCCTGTTAGTGTTCATCAGGACTGTAGAGGTGCACTCAGTGACCAACGCGACCGACCTGGAGTCCTGAGCGGCGAGGGAGGTGCGGGTGTCGAGAGGGCTTAGCTGGGTAATGCGGGCAGGCGAGGCGTCCCGGTGACTTCTGGTCCAACAAGGTGGGAAGTTCTGAAAACGCTAGAGCAGAGTGAAGACCCCAGGGGACTTCAGTCTCCAAGGTGGCTGTGCCTTATATGACATGCCCGGGGGACGCCGCTCTGATGTTCACCAAGGTGGTTCCTGACCAAAGATCATTCACGGTGGAGCTGAGCGCCCCTGCGATGAACTCTTCCTCTGACAGACTCGAAAGTGTCATCAGTGACGTTTCTGAAACGGACGTGCTGAGGCCAGGGGACTGGAAAGGCAGTGTGGCCTGAGGCGCATGCTAGGTGAGCTCTGGGACCTGCCTGGGTCGGAACAAGTCAGTGTGTCTCGGGTTTTCTGGAGGAATCAAGGGAGAGGCCCTGGCGTGCGCAGGCTGCTTGTTTGTAAAGGCAGAGCTGATCCGGTGCCATCGCTGTGGTGCTGACTCCTGCTCTCCCCGCTTCTGAGCACAGTGTTCCGACTGGGATTTCAGACAGAATGATCCAGGAAGCTCAAGGTTTACTGGTGAGAGTCCGTGGCCGAAAGCTCTCTTCCTTGTCATGCTTTCTTGGTTGATGAGCATTATTTTTCAAGTTGTCTGGGGACAGGGAATTTCATAACGATTTCAAGCAAAGGTCCCTAAACTAGGAGGGAAGCGTCTGCATAGACTTGAGTGTTTTTTCAGATATGGCTCTTTTGCGAGGAGAAGATGGAGGCTGAATTTGGAAAACTTTATCCTTTTGTTCCCATTTCTCTTTCTGGTTCTTACAAATTTTATAATATTTTTCTACCTTTTTTTTTAAAATTTCCTTGTTTAGTATCCCTTTTTAACACAATCCACATTCACTCAACTTCAGTGTCTCACAGAACATGACCTGGAGGGAAGCTGTGGAAGTTACCAGAAGTGACTGACTCATTTCAGGTGTAACAGCTGAAAAACCTGCCAAGGTGTTATGACACCTGCCCACACACGGTGTTCTGCCCACAGAGACTGCAGGCCCGTTTTTCTGGCTCCGATCCAGTGACCCTTCTGCTGGTCCCGTTCACACTGCGAAGAAAACTTGTGCTTTTGTCCGTCCCTGCCTGACCTAACTCCTGTCCCCGTTCTGGCATCTCCTGGCAGGGACGAGAAAACAAAACACGTGGGCATCACATGCTCTTGCCAAACACGAGACAGGCTCAGCGTGAACTCCTCTTGCGCACATTTTTCGCTCTGGGAGTCTGATGCCGAGGCCGGTGCATTCCTGCGAAGCCCTGGCCAGGGCCCCGGGAGGGGCTCGTGGGGCCTCCCGGCCAGGAGATGCGCACTTGCAGTCTAGTGGGCTGTGTCGTGGGGGAGCTGCCATGAGTCCTGCCCTCCTTGGGCAAGCGGCTGCTACCCTGGTTTCATTTAAGAAAAACAGTAAAAGCGGCGGCCTAAATACGAGTCTTGTAATGCTTAAGGTCCTGTTTGTTACTTTGTATCAGGCTGAACATGACATTTGATGCGCTAACTAAACCGCTGTAAGGACAGTAGTTAGGGACAGTTCCTGTTATGCTAAGTAACCATCACTCTGAGTTAGGCCAACAGGGCTTCTGGCACAAGGGAGAAGCTGGGCTCTGACCCTGGGCGCTTCACGTCCGAGCTTGTTGATCGTAGGTGAGCAGTATAGCTTTTCTGGAACTTGGCCCCGCCAGCGTATACCATGCATCCTTGAGGGAATGAGTGGTGGTGCACTGGAAATGACCAGCGTGCCCGGGCTGGCCTGGGCTGAGTGCTTACTGTGCTGGCTGCAGCGTGAGATGTTCGCTTCTCCGCACGGGGCTAACCCTGCCGGCCCAGTTCCCTCGGGCTGCTTTGTCGGGTTCAGAAGACAAAGCAAAACTAAACCTTACCAGATACATGGAATCATCAACCATCTTTCCTTGCGCCCCCGCCCTCTGCCCTTCCAGTGAAGGGAGAAGAGACCCAGCAGGGGCTGCTGATGCAAACGCAGATGCTGTGGAGTGGAATTCAGTCCCCACCCCTGCAGGGCAGTGAGTTCTCGGCCGAGGGACCCTGCTGGCCCGCGGCTGCGTCATGCAGCTCTGTTTCTGTCCCACAGCACCGGGGACTGAGTGCTCTTGCTTTGCGTCCGCCCACGTGGAATGCCCTGAAGGCAGCTGGTGAACATCGGGGACGATGGGAGCTCCTGGATGCTGGGCTGCAGTGTCCTGCTTGCCGTGTGGGCAGCCGGTGGTGGTGTGTGCGGGGCGGGCGTGCTCGGAGGGCAGAGGTGAAGTGGGCGTGAACTGTGGGCAGAGGCACGGCTGTGCATCCCCCATGTTTGAGGAGGGTGTGGGGGTGCAGGAGGCAGAAGCCCATGACAGCTCTCTGAGCGGATTGAAGCCGGGCCTGCGGGGAGCAGCCCGCCTCCCACACCAGGCCCCTCACATACCAGGGAGCTGTCCCTGTGAGCAGGAAACATAGGCCCACGGGGAATGGGGGCACATCTAGCATCTCCAGGGAGTGCCTGCGTCTCAGAAACCAGATGGTGAGGCCACACAGCTGTGCAGTGGGGGAGCCGCTGTCCGGCCCCAGGGCTCCTCCTGTCCTTTCTCGTCGTCACCTGCGCCCTGGGGAATAGAACATGCGCCCCTCCGCCAGCTCCTGGGCCCCGGCCAGATGCCCTGCCTTCTGCCCTCTGGGCGCAGGATCGCTGGCCGGCCCTCCCCCATCTCTTCTACGGCTGCCTGTCACGAGCCGGGTGACTGCCCAGCAAGATGCCGCCGCCGGCGAGGCTGCCGGTCCGCGTGCGCACGCCATTCCTCCCCTTTGCTGTCCGGCCCCGATGGGTTCCGGTGCCGACGGGTTCCGGCACTGGCCGAGCTCAGAGGCTGTGCAGCTAACAGCGGAATCGGGTGCCCTGCAGCTGGGTAGCTGTGCGAGCTTCGCGGGCCTGGCGCGCTGCTGATACTCTGTGAGTCGCAGGAGAACCACGCTGTCCCGGCTGTGACTTCTCTGCTGTGGGGCTGACCGCACACGTAGGGTCGCCTTTATCTCTGTGCACTGCTCCCGCCTTGGAAACGGGGCTTTCTGGATACTGCACAGGGGCGGCGAGGGAGGTCTTTGGGGGGCGCTGCCTGGAGCCTTGGGGGTCAGGGCCGTCCAGGGACGCGCAAGCCCGGCCGCCAAGGGGCCGCCGGGGGCCCGGTGCTGGGCTTGGGGACAGCGAGGCCGCCCTGGTCGCTGGGACTTGCCTGTGGGACAAGCATGTCCTCCTGCCCACATGTGACGCCACCCCCGGAGGCCCCCTCCATGCGCTCCCCAGCCGGTGGCGACCCTGCCTCTGGGCGCAGCCCCACTGTAAACGCCCGGAGGAGACAGTGACCTCGGGGCCTTTTATTCCCCAGTTGTGGGTGTAGCTGGAATTCTCTGAAAGCACTCGGTATCTGTCAGCATCTTCACTGGGCAGATAAAGCAAAGGTTGTGGTTTAATGTGTTTTGTAGCTGCGTGCTACTTGCACTTTTCCTGAGTGGTTCCGTGAAGCGGAAAGAAGGTGAACAGGACTCATCTGCTGCCTTGAAAACGACACTTTGTGTCGCACGTTAACGGCACCCACCCCAGTGAGGACCTGCAGGGACGTCCTCGTGGCCGCAGGCACACGGAACCGCGTGTGGGCAGGTGCGCTGTGGCCCCGTCGGGGTTCCACTGTGTCATGAGGCACGTGTGCGGCTCAGAGGCTCGGCTTCACGGTTGTTCTCTGTCCCTGGTCCACAGAGCTCGCGAGATGGCTGCCCAGTGCGTGACGAAGGTGCAGCTCAACATCTCCTGTGACAGCCTCCTGGACAAAGACGTGGGGTCCAAGTCGGACCCCCTATGTGTGCTGTTTCTGAACACGAGTGGCCAGCAGTGGTACGAGGTAATGTGGGCAGGGCTGCCGGCGAGCAGCGAGCTCCGGGGCCCCTCACGCCAACAGGGGTCAGCCAGCTTGTCACAGGCCTCCCCACTGCTCATGACGGCTGGGGGCTCGCCTGTCCTGGGTCGTGCAGCTGGGCCACACTCCGGAGCCCCCGTAGCTGCGTTTAGGGGGTTTGGGGGTCACACTCAAGAGCTCCTGTAGCTGCATCTAGCGGGTTTGGGGGTCACGCTTAGGAGCTCCGTGGCTGCTTTTAGTGGGCTTAATGCGTAAAGACACTGCAGCGCCTTTGATCTGAAGAAACTCTCTCGTTTGGGCCGTGGGTACAGGTTGAGCGCACAGAAAGGATCAAGAATTGCCTGAATCCCGCATTTTCCAAGACGTTTGTCATTGACTACTACTTCGAGGTGGTCCAGAAGCTGAAGTTTGGGATTTACGACATCGACAACAAAACCGTGGAGCTGAGTGACGACGACTTCCTGGGAGAGTGCGAATGCACCCTTGCACAGGTGAGTGTGAGCACCGCACTGAGATGCGTGTTCTCGCGAGGCCTCACCGCCGCAAAGCTGCAAACGTCCGTTGTTCACGTTGGGGTTCGGGTGTGAGCAGTTGGCCCGAGCATTGCCACCGGCTTGTGACTTGTCACACGGGCAGGGGCCTGTGTTTCTGGGGAAGCTTATTGTCCTCTGAGTGGGGTGCTCACCACGTTTCAGTAAACGACACCGCTGTGCAAGCCACCCATGTAGCTAAGTCACAGATGCCAGCAACGGGGCAGCAGCTTCTGACCTGGCTCGCACACCTGTCACCCCAGCGCCCCACACATGCCCCCCAGCTTGCACACCTGTCACCCCAGCGCCCCGCACATGCCCCCCAGCTCGCACACCTGTCACCCCAGCGCCCCGCACATGCCCCCCAGCTCGCACACCTGTCACCCCAGCGCCCCGCACATGCCCCCCAGCTCGCACACCTGTCACCCCAGCGCCCCGCACGTGCCCCCCAGCTCGCACACCTGTCACCCCAGTGCCCCGTGCGTGCCCCCAGCTCACTCCTCCTGCACAAGACACAGCCATTCCCACCTCTGCTCCCGCGGCTCCCTATGCTCACTGCCCCCCGTTCTATCAGGGTCACCTGGTCCCCCGTCTCTCCGGTTCAGGACATGTCTGGCCAGGAAGGGGTTGTCTGTGGGCTCACAGTTTGTCCCTCCTCAGCCTGACTGGAGAAGGTCACGGCCCTTTGCATAGAATGGGGAGGGCCTCAGGGGAGGAGTCCATTTGTTTCCAGGGTGACGCTTACTGCTCAGACAGGTCATTTAGTAAGAGTCATTTGTGGATGTTGAGTTGTTTGGAGGTCACGGCATTTCCTGCATCTCAAGGACAATATGGTTTGATCCATTTTCTAAAACTTCGATAAACAGTATCAAAGGGAACGTTAAAGAAGTATTCATTGTTTGGAAGAGTCAGTGTACCTAGAATTGAAATGAGTCTCCCTCACACATCTGAGTGAGAGCACGTCGGTCCACTGTTAGTTTAGTCAGAACGGCATCTCGTGGGGTTAGACGTTACAGTTCTGTGTCAGCTAAAGAACTGACTCCACTTGTCGAGTGTCCTGGGGCCCTGCCTGCCTGGCTCAGCGTCGCGTGTGCAGTGAGGACCTGCCTCTGGCTCCACCTTCGAAGTTCACCTTGGAGGTGGCTGAGGAAGAAACCAGGGGGCTGGGGGGTGGGGAGTCCACGTCCGCTGGGATCGGGTCTTTGTAAATGTGTTCACGCATGTTGTAACAGCTACATCTTTCAGGAAGGGACTTAGTGTTTCCATTTCTAATGACTTGAAGTGAGCTTCGTACTCAACCTTTTTTTGCAACCATTCGGTTTAAAAATCCAGGGGATAAGGTGAAATAGCTCTTTGTGTCCCTTCGCAATTCTAACAGGTTGTTTCCAGTAAGAAGCTCACCCGCCCCCTGGTGCTCAAGAACGGCAGGCCTGCAGGGAAAGGCAGCATCACGGTAAGGATTCTATCGTTGGCCTCGGAAGGCGTGCGGGGTAGGGGCGGGGCGTGCAGAGCCTATAACGCCAGGCCCCACAGCCACACTGCCTTCTCATCCCGAGCGGCGCCCCACGCACCTGCCCTGTGAGTCTCTACGCTGGCCACAGGGCCGGGGCACTTTGGTGATGCCTCCTCGACCCCCTGGAAGCACAAATTCCCAGGTCAGTGTGTGCCCCACCGAGCACGGCAGCCCCACCGCACGGGGCTCGGTCCCCGTGCACCTCAGCGGCAGCAGCCGGCGGCCGCTGGGCTCGCCCATCGGGCCTGCTCTGCTGCCCCTGCCCCGCGTTTGCTCTGCCGTGCGCTGCACTAGCAGGTGAGCACCCGCCTTGTCTGTGCCGGGTGGCAGGTGGCAGCACGCCCGCTCCTGAGCACCTGGCCGCGGGGCGGCTGTCCCTGGTGTGAGCTGTGTCCGGCGTGGATGGGGACCCCTGGCAGCGTGTCTGAGGGCCGCAGGGGTTACCAGCACTTCCTCTGAGCAGCTCTTCTGCTCTGGTTCACACTTCTTGAGCCCTGAGAACAAGCATTTCGGTGCAACTCAGGGAGAACTCTGCTCGTGTGCTGGAGGGCCCGTCAGCGCGGCTACTCACGCATCTCGGTGCTGGGACTGCAGGAGGTCCTGGTGCTGTGCTGGGAACTGGGCCCCGAATGGGCATGGCCCCGCCGGCCAACGGCGTCTGAAAGGAAGTTGCAAAATGCAGATCAGGCGTGTTCTGGGAAAGTATTTATCTCACATGTGCAAAAGATACGCTCAGTCTCCTGTTTGCACAGTTTAGTTCTTGAACATTTTAGAACTTGTTTCTCCTAGCACAGACTTGGATAACAGAGTAAATAAGCCCTTCCCGAGCCTATCAGAATCCCTAACACATAGTTTCTTTCGCTTCCCTTACATACTCACAGATCTCAGCTGAAGAAATAAAGGATAACCGAGTGGTCTTGCTTGAAATAGAAGCAAGAAAACTGGATAATAAGGTGGGTAGGAGATGTGGAGTTCAACAGGGTGCCCGTCTGCCTCATATTCACTCCTGTTGAGAGAATGAATGCCACCTTCTCAGCCTCACGTAGAGCCTCAGCTCCTTCCAGAGGCCGTGTGTGCGTGTATGTGCATGTGTATCTGCTTGTGTATGTGCACATGCGTGTGTAGAGAGGCGATAGGAGTCGTCTAAGCACTCATTGCGTGAACTCTAGAATGCTGTGGTAAATTACAGAGGAAAAAACATGCTTTGTGTCCTTGTCTTATGATTCCGTCATGCACTACACATGGGTACCGCATGTGTATGAAGGAATGTGTGGAATCAGACACAGAAGGATAAGATAGGAAGATGCAGACCCATCAGTAATGAGACAGGTGATCCGAATCCATTCTGTCCGGCAGTTAGCGTGGCAGATGTTTGGGAAATGGTTTACATAAACCCACCCAGGGTGCCGTGACCACCCAGCCCCACACACGTCTTACTGGTGATGGGTCGTCCTGGTCGCCACTTTGAACCCGTCCTGTTTGCTGAGAAGGAAGGGCATGTGCACGGATCCTGAGCTGGGATGAGAAATGCGGATGCCGGCGAGCTCCTGCACTCACAGGGCGGGCGTGGGCCGTGTGGCCACGGCTCTGCCGGGCAGCACACTTCGGGGACCGTTAGTGCGTAACATGCGGCATGAAGTGGGCTTCGTGTTGTTGTTTTAAATGCAGGATCTGTTTGGAAAGTCAGACCCTTACCTGGAGTTCCACAAGCAGACCCTGGACGGGAGCTGGCTCATGGTCTACCGGACAGAGGTGGGGTCTGCGTCTGAGAGGGAGGGTGGGGTGGCCTTTAATTGCAGTGGCCTGAATATTAAAATGTGCTCCTATAAATATATCGTCTGGGTTTGGACACAGACAAAGACGCAATGTCAACAAAGCTCATTTTTGTTCTTGTAATGAGGAGGTGCCACCATGCTCCATTATTAGTGAACTGCTCACTTTGAGAAACTGAAAATGCTACGAAAATGTACACCCGTTACACTGTGCCTTCTGCCTGCACACACGTGTGCTGTCACACGCACATGTACGCCCCTAGTGCGGCTCCGGCCTCGCGTCTCCTCCCCGCTCCTCAGCACAGAGCGTCTGTCTGCGCGGCCCGCCTGAGAGGTGGACGCTGATGCAGTGATTCGCCTGCTGGGACTACCGTCTTGGGCTCCCGGGACGCGGTCGGCCCCTTGTGGCCTCTGCAGCGGACACGGCGGGAGACACGCACGTTTGCCCCTGTCTGTCTATTGTGTGTGTGTTTTTAAAAGTTGCAAACTATGAACTGGACCATCCCTGTGCTCAGATGCCACCCAGCATGGCATGGCTCCTTCTGAGGCTCTCTCACCCCGCATGTGACGCTGTGTCCGACAGGCGTCGCTCTGTGGTGTCCGGGCACCTCGTAGCGAGTGGAGCGCCAACTGCCCCTTCCCTCAGACTGTGCCACCGGGCAGCGGGCCATGGCTTCCCGCGGAACCTGTGTGGCGCTGCCCTCGCCGCTCTTCGGGGAACAGTTCACGGGTTGCACGGTGCAGGCTGATGGGCGCAGTGCAGCCAGGGCCTGGGAAGGGCAGGGCCGAAGCGTTAACGAGCCGACTGTCCTTCTAACTCCTCTCTGTCTCTCCACTCTCACAGGTTATTAAAAACAACCTGAATCCTGTGTGGAGGCCTTTTAAGATCTCGCTGAACTCCCTGTGCTATGGAGATATGGACAAAACTATTAAGGTACCTTGCAATTAGACACACACACGCTCACCGCTTTCCTGACACTGCCTGAGGGGATAGTATGTAAAGAAAGTAAACGACAGAACAGTGACCGCAGGACGCAGTCCATCGTAGTGCGAATACTGAAGTAGGAAGGTCTCTGGTGGGTGAACACGGGGTCCGGCGGAAATCACGCCCCCCTGTAGGTCTCCCAGCTCATGAGAAAGGGCGTGACTTCTGCCGGACCCTGTGGTTTGAAGGTCTGACATGTTTGATCTGTTGACCCAATGCTGAATCAAGCATTGTGATTTTTCTTTCACTCCTCATTTTTAAAAATAAAACATCCACTTGAAATCTTTGTTCCTTTTAATAAGGCCCCTTTGCTGTATGAACAAGAACCTTAATTATCCTCTTTGCCTTTGGTGTATCCCTCATGGATACAGACAGATGTGACTTTAATTAAGAACACAGAGCTCGTTATTAGTATTATTTTTGTAACGAATATGGTGGCGACATGGAACAATTACAGGCTTTAGAGTCAGACCATATTCTAAGTCCTGATTTAGCCCTTTAAGCAGCTAAGAGATCTTGGGCTTGTTATTTGCTTCTTTACTAATGATAAAGAAAATAATATCTACCCCACAAAAAAAACCAAAAAAAAACCCCACTAAGGATTAAATTAATGAAAGTGAAAGTTTTATAAACGGTTGAACACAGTGCACATGCTACTGCTCAGAAAATGGCTTCATGTCTTAGAGCCATAAAAATCTGTCCTCAGTTTGCAGAGAACTTAAAATTCAGTGTGAGAGTGACAGGTGTGGCATTTCCTGCAGCAGCAGCAACCTAGGTCCTGGGCTGGGGAGCCACTGTCCACCCCCAGGGTTCTTTCAGTTGGTCCTATAATCAGACAGACATGAGACAAATGAGCAAGAGAAACTGTTATCACACGTGTGTGGGGGAACCCTGCACACAGGAGGGCCTCAGGGACAGAAAGGGAAGCCGTGGTCTAGAACATTCCGGGCTGGGGACGCGGTGAGGCCGCTGGGGCTGCCCCTGCTCCATAGTCACGTGTGTGCGCTGCCCCGTGGACAAGTGAAGGGTCACTTCTGGTGGTGACTCATCTCGGGCCAGGCTCCGGATTTACGTCCTAGAGGGTGAGGGGGGCGTCTCAGCGCCCTTCAGCTCAAGACCGTGCACGTGCCGGTGAGGCGCACACGACACAAGAGCAGAGACGTACCTCTAACGTTTGCTTTCAGGGGCATTTGTACCCCTGCTCCCTGGTGTATGGCATCAGTTTGGCTCAAATAGCCTCTTACAAAAATTTTTTTAAATTTTAATTGTTACACTAAATCTAGAGCTTTTGTGTTTCATGTTAAAAATAGTAAGTTGGAGCTTCATGGGATCCAACAAGCAGGAGAGGCTGGGAAAATAAGCCTAAATCAGAACTATGTGATCGTAACGTGTTAACAACGAAACAATGTTCTTTAAACTTTCTGCACACAGTGGCTTGCGTACAGGGCTATTTTACGATAGTAAGTAAATGATTTTCTGAGCTTCCTCTGATGAATGTCTTCCATTCTCAAAAGTCTCTCCGTTTGTTTTAATGACACACGACTTGGTTTGCCGCATCGTCACACTTTCTTTCGTTCTGTTTCTCTGCAACATGAGAAAGTCATGCATCGATGACTCTCTCGGTGTTTGGGAATTGTTCAGAGGTGGCGTAAAGAGCGGGAGAGCCGGGGACGGAGTCGGCGTCCCCATTGCTGCCGTGTGAAAGCACCAGCTATGCCTCCAGCATGAATCATCACGGTCGTGCGATGCAGCGAACGCGAGAAATCATAGTGCATGCTGCCCGCGCCCCCAGGGGGTGCCTTGGTGAATGCCGTAGTGTGTGGTGTGTGCGTCCTTTACGTATATGCATATGCACAGGCGCACGTATGCATATACCTCAGTGTCACAGGCACTGCTCATACTGTTGTTCAAACAGACAACAGTCCCTGTTTTTGAATTCTTGAGAAGAGAAATGAAATGACAGGTCATTACATCGTCTTCCCTCCGCATACGCCTGCATCATAAATGTCACCAAACATTTGCCTGCAACAGGACAAGAGGGAGCTTTCCTTACATACTTCTGTACTGAGCTATCAGAACTTATGGCGAAAAATATTTTAATGTTCCCTGAAGTTTCAGGCAGACTAAACATATGAACAGGGTTAGCTCTTCATAGGCTTTGCTTAAATAACCAAGCCTGATCTTGTCTTAAGTTACACATGTATATAACTCAGTTTCCTGAGTGTAATTCTAGAACGTAAAGATCTGGTGCCCATCACTAAAAGAAAACCTATCAGAAAGAATTATTAAAATGTTAAAGTGGTTTTTGACTTTCTCCTCATTTTAGTTCATCTAGGACAAAAATTAAGATCATTAGTTTCCTTCTCCCCGGCACTAGAGTCAGGTGACTCTAGTCTTAAAATCCGGGCACAGAACGCACGGCCAGCAGACGGTCAGAAGTGGTCAGTGACCACAGCGCTTACAGCCAACGCCAAAACGTTCCCCAAAACCGCACTTCCAGACCTTGTTTGATGTTTAGTCTTCCTGAATAAAAACAGAGTCAGCACCCAGCTCACTTCCCACGGAGCTGAGAGGAATCCTGACGTTTATGGTGGTGGCTATGCGATGCGGTGAGCGCTGCGGGTGGCGGTTAGTGTGTAGGGGTGAGGGCAGGGGCAGGACCGGCGCAGGTGAGTGACAGGCTGTCTGCAGTCACAGGTTCTGGTGCTCACACGTCCATAGCACTGTTTTCCTCAGAGCTGGTCACCACACAAGATATACCGTCAAAACTACCGGGTCCCTCGCCTGCCTCCCAGGCCTGCTCGATGCGTGTGCAGCACACACAGTACACGTCTGCAGAACCAGAACAGCGTGTCAAAGACGTTGGCTGTGTGGGGAGGACAGCAAGCACTTCTGCTTGTAACAGTTCGTACCACCTTGACCTCCATGCGATGGATCTTCAGGCTTCCTTGTCAGCATTTACTCTCTGGGTGCACGTGTGCACCGGGCAGCAAACTGCACGCGATGTCCTCTCAGCGTTCATGAGCCACGGCGAAGACGCGACACCTCCCGTCTCCCGTGGATGCAGAGTCCGTCTGACCCAGCACGGCGCTTCCTCACGGGGCCTCCCCTCCCGGAAGCCGCGTGTGCACACAGGAGCGTGCCCCTCAGAGCGCTGCACGGCCGCCCCCGCCATAGCCAGCTCCTGCTACAGGCGCGGCCTGAACGGAGGCAGGACTGGAACGGTCCCCAGGCATTTATGCGGTGTCGGCTGCGCAGGACTGCGGCCCATGAAGGCATGAGGAGAACGTGGGGCTTCAGCAGTGTTCGTCTCTCGCTGGCTTGTCATCGGACCTTGAACTCACCCCGAGCACAGCTAGGGTTTCACAGGATTTCAGCTTTGCTTCTGGGAGTCGTCCCTGCTCCCCGAGCAGGGCTGCCTGTTAAACACGTTCACTCATTTTAGTTAAAGGGCACTTCTGGATAAGTGCCTTTCAGCACAGCGACCCGGTTTTCACATGTCCTTGTTACGCCGACTTCCAGGTGGAGTGCTACGATTATGACAACGACGGGTCGCACGACCTCATTGGGACGTTCCAGACCACCATGAGCAAACTGAGCGGAGCCTCCAGGAACTCGCCCGTAAGTGCGTCTCTGTTGTTTGAGGAACGACTGCAGTTTTTCCCTTGTTCTTACTCGCTACAGCCTGACGCCCAGACGCCTGTGGGTTTTGTATGTTTAGTGATCAGGGGAGCCAGCGTCCATGCATGGGGTGTTCTCTGTGAAGGTGACAACCAGGAGTAATATTTTATTTCCTTCATTGTAAAGAAGAAAGAGTATTAGAGCATTTTCAAGGAAATTTACAGTACGAAACTGTTTTAAAAGGTGCAGAGTTTTGGGTGTGCCTTTAGGAAATGTCTTCACATTACTGACTGTATTGCGTCATTTTATCAGACCCACATCAGTAGGTGGTTTAATGCCAAGATAAAAAGTCCTTCCTGTAAGTTCACACTGGCATTTCTAACACCGCTGGTGAGAATTAACATTTTGTCTTTTCTTCCCACAGATTGAATTTGAGTGCATAAATGAGAAAAAGAGACAGAAGAAGAAAAGCTACAAGAATTCAGGTGTCATCAGTGTGAAGCATTGTGAGGTTAGTCGATCTGGACCATTTTTAGTGCAATGAGATCACATTTCCAGTTCTATCAATATGTTTTATACCAAACACTAGAATCTTGGGCAGTTTAAAATCATATGAGCATCTGGGCACTTTTAGGGAAAAGAGGAGTAGGGAACAGTCAAGGAATCTTTCAAGTAACTTTACTTCCAAGGTTTGATGATGTTTTAGCAAAGGTTAGAGGATGTTAAAGCTTTCGTGACCTCAGGAAGTAAGAGCCACTGTGGTATCTTCCCAGCACGTTGGTGGAGATGATGTTATGAGAGTGGAAGGGAAAATCCAAGACGATTCTTACAGCAAAGAAGCGGGTTTTAAAAAATCCTGATCAAGTAGGCTTATTAAAGCTCTCAACGTATTAGACTCCTTATTAAGTGAGCAGATTTCTTCTTTGGCCCTTAATATTCTAATCTGAACATTGCTGTTATTATCTTGAGGTAAAATCTCTCAGATTCATGGAACGCAGGGGCAGGGCCCTTAAATTCAAGTGCAGGGTGGTCTCCACGTGCACCTGTCGTGTGTACCTCGTGTTCACCGCACACGCTGGGAACGGTTGCCAGGCGCGCTCCATTCTCTCCGAGGGCAGGACAGTGACTGTGACTTTGCTGCTTGTCTTTAGATCGCGGTGGAGTGCACGTTCCTCGACTATATCATGGGAGGATGTCAGCTGAATTTCACTGTGAGTGACTCGCTGAACCTTCCAGAGCAGCTGTAACAGGTTGCTCTCTTCTTCCGTGACGAGTGTTCTTTCTTTTCCTGCAAAACCGACTTTGTGGTGAAGTTTCACACACGCACAGTTCAGAAGGGTCTCCTTGCACATGGGGTCCGGGTGCCTCTTTTTTTTTTTTTTTAAATATATTTTTATTTATTTTTGACGAGAGAGACAGAGAGAGACAGAGAGAGAACTGAATTTGGGGAGCTCCCAGTTCAGCATATGGTTCCGCACGGGCCGGGGCCGGGATTCGATCCTCGGTTCCCAGGGTTGCAAAGTGAGCGCTTAACCCACTGAGCCATCCCGGCTTCCCCCCGGGTGCCTCTTAACGCTTCATTTTGCTGACAGCAGATACGTACAAGCCGGGGATCGTCCTGCAGAGATTTGGGTAGTGACGGCGCCCAGCAGCCCCGGGTCTGTCACGGGTGCGGCATCCAGGACACAGGCGCCGGGGCTGGCTGAGCGTGGGGGCCCGGTGGTCTCGGGTGCTTTGACATCCCGGGACACGGGCCAGCGTCCGCCTGGCTGCGAGGGCTGCCCTTGCTCCCTGCAGGTGGGGGTGGACTTCACTGGCTCCAACGGAGACCCCCGGTCCCCCGACTCCCTGCACTACATCAGCCCCAACGGCGTGAACGAGTACCTGACCGCCATCTGGTCTGTGGGCCAGGTCATCCAGGACTACGACGCGTGAGTGCGGCCCCGCCCCTTGTCAGGCCCCGCCCCTCGTCCTGCCTCATCTGCTGTCTGTGCCAGTCCTGGGGGTTCTGTGATTCTTAACATTTCCTAGAAGTAAAAATGAATCAGAACAGCCAAGAACTTTTTCAGGACAAAAGGAAAGGGGAGCTGGTTCCAGCGGATGTAGGAACATTTTAAAGCTGTATTGGGCGGCAGGCTGTGCAGGGCTGGGGGGGGGCCGCGATCCTCGGGCCCCGGGGCTTCAAGACAAGCACTCGACAAACAAGCCGTCCCAGCATCCACTTTGGCAGTTTTACCGTATTTTCCGGCGTATAAGACGACCCCCCTAATTTTACAGTTAAAACATAGGTTTAGGCCTATATTCGCTGTATAAGACGACCCTCCACTTCCGAGGCTGTAGTCTTATACAGCAAATACAGGCCTAAACCTATGTTTTAACTAAAATTAGGGGGCCGTCTTATACGCCTGGTCATCTTATACGCCGGAAAATACGGTATCTTTATATTTTTTTAAGATTTTAAATTTAAGGACATAAGCTCATTTTGGTTTTGTGACTATAGATAAAACTTTCTAATTTGAACAAATAATCCTTTACGTATTTCAAATTCCCTCTTCAGTGACAAGATGTTCCCAGCTTTTGGGTTTGGCGCTCAGATCCCCCCTCAGTGGCAGGTAAGAGGAAGCCCCACGTTAACCGTTTTCCTCCCAGGAAAGTTAAACCCGTCTCCTCAGCCCTCCTTCCTGTTTGCAGGTTTCACATGAATTTCCCATGAACTTTAACCCGTCCAACCCCTACTGTAGCGGTGAGTTACCAACAGAGACAAGTGTGAACAGGCCCCCGTGTGTGCTGCGTGTGTTACCAACAGAGACGAGTATGAACAGGCCCCCGTGTGTGCTGCGTGTGTTACCAACAGAGACGAGTGTGAACAGGCCCCCGTGTGTGCTGCGTGTTACCAACAGAGACGAGTATGAACAGGCCCCCGTGTGTGCTGCGTGTGTTACCAACAGAGACGAGTGTGAACAGGCCCCCGTGTGTGCTGCGTGCGTTCTTTGCGTGGCTTGAAGCTCAGACCCCTCTGTGGGTTTGCTTTTCTAACACGTTTACTTACCTCTCTGTCCTGCCAAGTACAACTCCCAGGTGGTGGTCAGAATGCCAATGGTAATGGGGGAGTCACAGGCGGGCGATGAAGATCGCAGGCAAAGTTATTCTACCCGAAGAGGTTTAACAGAACAGAAGGATGGCGTGAGAGTAGATCAGTAAAAACAGTCCTCTTATTTGCACGACTAGGAGGGCTGTCTGGAAAAAATCCAGCCACTGCCAATACAATGAGCCTGTTACGTGGCTGGATCCTTCCCAGACAGCCTCGTAAGCTGACTTTAGAACAAACCTTCAGTGCAGTGAGTGATTCGGGACACAGATTGCGTGAGGCTCTGCTCAGGGCAGCCGTCAGTGCCGGGAGGAGGAGGTGTCCAGAGGGGAATTCCTTGTTGTCGGGGCTCCCTCGGTAGGTGGGCCGGGCTCGGGGACAGCCTGTGGAGGAAACCGAAGGCAGCTCTTGCGTCCCGTTTTTCTCGTCCTTCCAGCCTCCAGTGCCCTGCCTTTTACCCCCTTGAGCGAAGAGCCTGAAGGGGCCCAGTTGCCCCTGAGCTCTGTGAGCTTGAAGGACAACCAGGCCCAGGACTGCAGGCCGCTCTGACAGCGCAGAGCTGTGCTCAGGCGTGGGGTCACGTCCTTACGTGCAGCCCGCCCGCCTCCCCGAGGACCCCAGCCAGGCCTGGAAACCAGGGCGTCTGTCCCTGTGGCAGAAAGTGCTGCTGGACGTGGACGTGAGGGTGTGGAACCTGCAGCCGCCCGTGCACACTTCGGGGTCCCCGGGTCACTAGGAAACCCCTGGCTGGAGGGGACAGCAGGTGGCAGGCAGCTGGCCACGTGCACGGACGTTCTTCCATTGACGCAGACTTTCTTCCTCAGTGTCAGTCGTGGGATGCAGCGTCTTTTTCATGGTTCTTTTTGCATCAGTCTCCTTCCTAAAACACATTAAACTTGGCAGGATGATAATGCTGCTGTAGATTAACGAGTCATTGGGCTGCGATGAAGGTGGAGGGTAGAGTTCACAGGTTTCTATGATGGAGCACAGCCGGGGTTTTGTGCGGCCGCCTGGAGGCGCTGTGCACACAGGACTTGACTGTGCAGCGCTGTGTGGATGGGTGTGGACAGTAATAGTGCACCAGCCAGCTCGCTGAGTAATGAGCAGTCACGTTGTGCTTGAGCACTGTTAACACTGCCCTTCTGTCCAGGAATCCAAGGCATTGTCGAGGCGTATCGGGCCTGCCTTCCTCAGATAAAACTCTACGGACCAACCAACTTCTCTCCAATCATCAACCATGTGGCCAGGTTTGCGGCTGCAGCCACTCAGCAGCAGACAGCTTCTGTGAGTGCTCTGTCACCCGCCGGGGGCCAGGGGCCAGGGGCTGGGGGGCCGGGGGCTGGGGGGCCAGGAGGCCAGGGCCATATCTCTATTGATTTGACGTGCTGAGATACAAAGACAGGGCATGACGTAACTGTGACACCCGCCATCCCATTAGTGATCATTAAGAACCAGACAGGAACAAAGCAGCCCTTGTACCCGTCTGCCGTCTTCTGAATTAATTTTTTAGATAGGTTCTGCCCCCCACAATGGCTGCCTTTTTGAAGGTAGACCTCACCGACCCAGGCCTGAACCGACGCACGTCGCTGCCGCTGTACCAAGCAGGCAGGAGCAGGCCGGGTGTGGCCTGCTGGGCCCCAGGCGCTGGCACTGCCCTCGCTGAGCCGCAGCAGGGGCAGCAGGAGCATGAGCAGTGTGGGGGCTACTTGCATCCGGTGCACGGGGCAGGGACGAAGCCCTCGGCTCGCTGAGAGAGCACGACCAGCCTCCCGTTCTGGGCGTCCGTGACCCGAAACTGGAGCCACGGCTTCAGGTCGCGCTTTCCTCCACTCCGGAAGGTGTATCAGGGACGACAGACGTGAGACAAGGGCGCCCGAGCCGTGCCCATTTGTTAAGGGCGCTGCAGTCCCATAGCCAGTTCTCCTTCCCTGTGCGATCTCGTAGGATGGAGCTGCCGCTTGCTCCCTTGATCGCTGCAGTCCCATAGCCAGCTCTCCTTCCCTGTGCGATCTCGTAGGATGGAGCTGCCGCCTGCTCCCTTTATCGCTGCTTTGACATTTAAGGTTTCAGTTAAATCAAGGTGTTTGTTCCCGTGTCGCTAAGAGGCGAATCTCTGCCACGCTGGTGCCTGGCTTCTGGGGACATGTGCCCACCCCGCTCCGTGAGCTGCCGCGTTCCTGTCGGGAAGCGTCCCGGCCTCAGTCCCAGAGCAGCACCCGTGGGCGGTGTCCCAGGCGAGCGGGAGATGGCACCAGCCGGCTCTCTGCCCCGCGTGGGCGTTGGAGCTGCTCAGTGGACCCTGTGCTTTCCCGGCAGCAATACTTCGTGCTGCTCATCATCACCGACGGCGTGATCACGGACCTGGACGAGACCCGGAGCGCGCTGGTCAGCGCCGCCAAGCTGCCCATGTCCGTCATCATCGTCGGGGTGGGAGGCGCCGACTTCAGCGCCATGGAGTTCCTGGACGGCGATGGTCGGGGCCTGCGCACCCCCTCGGGCGAGGCCGCCATCAGAGACATCGTCCAGTTTGTGCCCTTCAGACAGTTCCAGAATGTGAGTACTGGGGCCGGGCGTCCGGGCGCTGCGCCGTGAGCTGGTCCCTGGCCGGGCGGCTGGGCTGCGTCTGCGCCAGACCAGGCGGTGCCTCTCGCAGTCTGTGTGACACACCGGTGTTGGTGTGTCTTAGACGTTGTCCACCTGTACCCATGTGACAACAGGAGGCTGTGCGCGTGACTTGATAGTCCCATAGGAGCCTGTCTTACCCGGTTTACCGCAGTCGTGACGTCGCACAGAACTGGCCCAGGA
This sequence comes from Craseonycteris thonglongyai, assembly GCA_004027555.1. Taxonomy (NCBI): domain Eukaryota; kingdom Metazoa; phylum Chordata; class Mammalia; order Chiroptera; family Craseonycteridae; genus Craseonycteris; species Craseonycteris thonglongyai. The sequence continues at coordinate 91,263 of PVKE010000056.1, read as the reverse complement.
TCAGGCAGGTGGTCAGGGTCCCTCCCCACAGCATCGACCGTGCAGCCCACCTTCACCCCCGGGCACCCCGATGTGCTCCCTGTGTGTTCCGTTTTGTCATTTCAAGATTATAAGGGGGGGGCCAAAAAAACCTGAGTTTATTTATAGAAAATGGAGCACTTATTCTTACATGTTTAACCTTCAGTCACCTTCATAGGACTCCCCGTTGGATGCAGTACACCTATCGAGACGCTGCTTCCACTGCTTAGATCAGTTATCGAACTCATCAACTCAGATGCCTTTTAGTGCTTCTGCCGGTTTTTATTCACCTCTTCCACCATCCACACAACGTTCCCCTTTGAGGGCTGTTTTCATCAAACATAAAATGTCACTCAGGGCAAGACTGGGTGAACGGGGTGGGGCACGGGGGTCACACTGTTTTTGGCCAGAAGTTGCTGGACACTCAGCACGGTGTGGGCAGGTGCGTTGTCACGTTGTTCGTGTCAGTCACTCATGACATGAGCGAACCCGTTGAGTCTCCAAAAACAATTCACTGAAGACACACGCAGCCTCTCACCACCACGCCGGCTGGTCCACAGAACCCTCACCCAGTGGGAAGTCTGTGCTCCAAGGGCCCGCCCTCCAAGATGGTGATTTTTTTTGGTTGTTGTTGTTCCTCCTTGTGTAAATGGGATCCCACTGCTGTAGCCTTTGGGGTTGGCCTTTTCACTCCCATAACTGTCTGCACGGTCACACAAGACGCTGTGTGTGTCTCTGTCATTGCCGAGCGGGATTTCATGCTCTGGGGGCACCAGTGTCTTTGAAGCGCATCTCTTAACTGTTCCCACTTTTTCTCTGTTACACACAGAGCTGCTATTAGCGTCGTGTATGGGTTTATGTGTGAATGTATGTTGTTTTTTCTTGGGTGAGTACCCAGGAGTGCATTTGCTGGGTTGTATGATTTTTGCATGTTTAATTGTTAAAGAAACTGTCACTCTTCCAGGGCAGCAATGCCACTGACATCCGCACCGCGGTGTGAGTGGTGGGGGTGGGGGCGTGACACTAAGTGGCACCATGCAGCGTCTGTGTGTGTCTCGACTGTGGTGCTGCTTACACAGATCTGTCCAAATGATGACGTTACATAGAAGTGTGTGCGCACACACGCGTGCGGATCTGAGTAAGGGCCATGCACTGGACCCATGTCCACGCCCTGGCTTTGGTACTGTTCTGCAGTTACAGAGGGTGTTGCATCTTGAGGACACCAAGTGAAGAGTCCATGGGACCTCTCTGCTCTTTTTGCAATTTCCCACATATCAATAAGTATTTCAAAATTAAAAAAGAAAATTAAAAAACATACCCAGTGAGTGAAAGTCCCCCAGTGAGGTCACAGAGCGGCCAGTGCACGTGGTCCCGTGCCAGGATGCGGGCAGCAGCAGAGCTGGGTGAAGGGCGGGATAGGGTAGCGAACCCGGCTTTCCAGCGCAGGGCGGCCCCTTTGACTGACTGGTGAGGGCGCCCCATCTGTCCCGGAGCGCGCGCCCCAGGGCCTGCTGACGTCATGACACGTACGCGCGCCCCGGGGCCTGCTGACGTCATGACACGTGCGCGCGCCCCGGGGGCATGCTGACGTGACCTGCGCTCGCCCGGGCCTGCTGACGTGACGCGCGCGCCCGGGGCTGCTGACGGGCTCTCCTTCCCCCGCAGGCGCCCAAGGAGGCGCTGGCGCAGTGCGTGCTGGCCGAGGTGCCACAGCAGGTGGTCGGCTACTTCAACACCTACAAGCTCCTCCCGCCCAGGAACGCCGGCGCCGCCCAGTGAGCGCGGCCGCCCCGGGCCCGCAGCCCCAGCGCCCCGCACGCCCGTGCCCTCCTCTCCGGACCGCGTGCGCTTCGCGCCTCCTTTCTAGACGGCTCCAGGGGAAGCGCCACTCTGTGCGGGGCCGCCGGCGCTCAGCGGAGACGAGGGTGCGAGGCCGCGCACTCGGGGTGCACCGACCCCACCACACCGACCCCGGGGCCGCTCCATCCAGGACGCCGAGGACCAAGCACACGCGCAGAGCTGGGGCTGATGAGGGGCCGCTCCGTGTCTGCGCTTTCCCGCTGAGGTCCCCCCACTGCTGCGTCCAGTCCCGCAGGCTCGTGTACACGGTTCCGTGTTAGTAGCATTTTTATTTTGATTGTTAAATTCATGACCGTGGTTATCTTTTCATCAAAATTGCATTTTTCATTTTAACGTGCTGTATTGATACTAGAACCTGCCGTCACTTAAAAAGCACAGCTGCCGCATGAGGGCAGCGCCACCACGTGCTTCCTCCCAAGGACCTCCGCCGGCAGGCCCTGCAGAGCGCCCTGCTCAGCAGACGCCGCAGGGTCAGGGCACGCTCGGCGACCCTCCACGTGTGCCAAGTCCTGTGCACATGCACGTGCACACGGGCCCATCACCGCCAACCATGCGAGGGGCGCCTCAGCCCGGGGAAGAGGCCGCAAGATCACGTCTCTTGTCGGAAGCGCCTGATGCGAGAGCACTGCCGGCTGGGCAGGGCGGCTTCTCCATCGGCAGCTCCTCCATCAACAGGTTCTCCATCAGCAGTTCCTCCATCGGCAGCTTCTCCATCAGCAGGAGGAAGCGCAGAGGCCCTTTGTGGTCTCGTGTCCGGATCGCGCTTCTCTGTGTGCTTGCAAACGGCACCTGCGCATGCCTGTGCTCACCACACGTTTCTTTTTAAACTCATGAGTCCATTTAAAAGACTTGCACACGTCCTCCCGGCCGGGTGAGACCCGGGGCCGGCTGCTCCTCCACCTGCAGGCACCTGGGGGGCTGGTCAGGGCGCCCCAAGGCCTTGGCACACGACAGTACTGCTGTCAAGACTGCACAGGGATTCTGTCTTCACAGCTGCCCCCTTTTAAAATTGGTTTTTAATTCATTCTTGATCAGGTTCATGAGAACTGTGGCTCCAGCAAATTAGGGACATCGATACATTTCTGCAGCTTTGAATGAAAGCATTTATAACCTCTGGGTTACTTTGTAAGGTTCGTGTGATTTCTGCACGTCACCTCGGTGCACGCTGATTTCGTAGTTTTATGCTCAAACAGCCCTTTCCCTGCCGCACCTCACTGCACTGAAGTGCCATTTGTTCTTAAAACACATGTAAGGCACAACCGGGCCGACTCCCACACCCCGTCAGCACGTCGCGAAGGTGTGGGTGGCGGTGTCTGGACAGGCGTGCGGTCTCTCACACATGCACTGTCACCCACCTGGGGCGGTGGTGCTCACGGCCTGAGGTCTTGCTGGACCCGCACCCATGTCCCTGGTCCGGGCCCGGCTGCCGTGCTTTGTCCCTGGACTTGGCCGCTTCCTGGAAAGCCGTCTTCAGCAAATGCCTGCTCGCCTGTGTGCTGCTGAGTCACGGAGGTGACAGGTGAGCAGGAAGCGAGGCTGTAACTGAGACTGTGCTGTGCTTTCTGATTGTCCTCACGCTTGGCAGTAAGTAAGTTACAAATCTGTGGATTGACGTTCCATGTATCTTCCATTGAATTCCCTTTGGATACAGTTATTTCTTGCTGTGATACAGTGGTGCCTTGTTTCCATTTTTATTCTTTCTCTAAATGTTATCAGAAGTAAGAAATAAAGCAAATATAGTATTTTAGGTGGTTGTAGTCCATATTTTACTGAAGAGTTTGGGGGTTTTATTATTTTATGGGGTTTATTGAAAAGCAACTGCGTTCACGATACTTCTCTGTGTGCAGCAAGGGAAAGGGTCTCAGCTCGTGGCCTGGGTGCCCTGAGAAATGCGGCACTCACGTCTCATGGGTCACACACAGTCCCCCGCTTGCCCTGGGGACCTGGGTCATCCATTGGTGAAATCGTCTCTGTGCCCCCTCCTGTTTGCACGCTCATGAAAATCCCACTCTCCTGGCGCAGCCTCTCAGGAGTGACAGACATGGATCCTGAGCTGGGGCTCAGGGAAGCGGCCTGGGGTCCTCTCTCCTGCCCTCAGACAGCATTTGCTTCTGGAAGCCTCTAGCCAGCAACGTGGGCATTAGATCAGCTCCCTCTCGCCTCCTAGCAACCCTCTCCGTCTCCACCTTAGATCAGCCTCACTCCTGCGATCACACCAGAGACCAGCCTCACCCATCTCACCACCTGCCCCGTTTCCCAGTAACCACCCCCCTTTCCAACAACTCCCACCGATCATTCTCCACGGCATCTTCCGTCCACCGGCCCAGCCTACGTCTGGGCGGCCCCGCGGCGCGGCCCTGCTCTGTGCCTGGACTTGCTCCCTGCGGCCCGCATGCGGCTCCCTCCCCATCACTCGTGAGCCTCACCCCTGCACCTGCTCCAGGCCTCTGGTGATGCCCCCTGTGCTGCGCCCCCAGCACCTCCTCCCCTCTTCCCTGTTTAGGGTTCCCTTACTTGGTTTCCAGTCCTCTTCACCTGTTCGCAGGTGAGTTCCAAGAAACCAGGGACTCTGTTTACTTTGCTCACTGCTGCACCCGCAGAGCCTGGGCAAGAAGGTGGCCGTCGTTAGGCACTCGCTAGCACACAGGGAAACTGAAGGTCGCACGGGTGGAGAAAGAGAACAGCCTGCAGCCAGAGACATGGGCGCTGCAGGGGCTTGATTGACATCGGGAAGCTGGGCGGCTGGCATCACTGTCGGGACACGTGGACTATCCAAATGCCCACTGCACTGATTGGTCACACTCCCATTTTACTGAAATCTGCTCAGTCCCGTTCTGAAGGACAGGTCTGAAAACGTCCTCTCTGATTTGGAACAGAAACAGGGTCCTGACATGGCAGAGTCGCCCCTTATTTTGCCCCATGAAATCTTGGGAGGTGCATCCTTTGAAAAGGCCCTTCTTTGGGTGGGTGCTACCTTGATGGGGTTGCTCCAGGACCTGTGTGCTTGAGACCCGTACGGGGCCTCTGTCCTGTGTGATCCCGATGCAGGACTGTTTGTGCTGCGTGGAATGGGGGCTGGGAGCAGGGCTCTCTCACTTCCCTTTCCAGGCGAGGACTCTGGTTTCAACGACACCGGCCGCTTGACTGGAAGCCGGGAGCAGGAACTGCACGTGAGCCTGGTCCGTCAGCCTCAGCGCACACTGTGTCTGGATTCTGCTACTTGGGATTCCAGACAGGGGTCCCCGTGACTTTGTAGCAGAATCACTGTGTGCAGAGCAGCTGGAGGGGGACTGTGACCTTTCAGGGTGTCTCCCTATCCTCACCGCAGGGAGTCGTCTCAGAATGTCTGGTCGTAGTGTCTAATGGTGCGATTTATTTGACCTTTACACCTGTCACTTCTAGCCACACAGGTTCTAGCAGGAACAATACAGCCAGCCATAAAAACTCAGAGGAAGGCACAAGTTTGACTGCAGTGTATGGGGAAGGTACTTAACACATGAATTTCAAGTATCTTTGGTCTGATTAGATGTAATAAATTCCAGGGCGGTGTACTGATTAGTATCTTCCAAAGATTTTAAAATTCCTCAGAGGAAGATAAAAGAATTATTATAACTATAAAGCAGGCCCAGATTACAGAAAGCAGGGAATCTTGTTGTTCTATGTAATAATTTTTCATCTAATGCAAAATTGAAACGAAACAGAGTCTAGAGTTATTGAGTATCAGTGTTAAGCCGAAGAAGGTTCCTAGAATATGGGGAGCGGCCAACTTACCCCGTCCCTGTGGGTATACGTAAGCTTTTATCTGGTACTTGTACACTTTACACGTACCTTCAAGTTCAAAGTGCTCCTTGTTAGAGAACAAAAGGTTTTACATTTTATTTATTTGTTAAAAGCTTTTATGTCTGATATAGCCGGTGTGTATTTTTGTGTGCTAAGTTGTCTGGGACTGCTGAGGTCTAAGGTGTGCCACTGGACTTCTGCCCAGCATGCCAGAATGGCGGCTCCAACTTGCACGCGGGCCAGCGCTTGGTGTAGTGTCTGCTTCCAAACGTCTCCCGATGTGTCGGTGCGGGCGGCCCCCACTTTGGTTCTGCTCTGTGCTACTGTGAGCCCGGGAGGCCAAGTGTCGTGCCTGATGAACTGCGCTTCCTGTCGTAGAAGCGGCGCGTCATACATAGCCTGTGTCTTGTCATCATTTACAGGCGAGCAGAAGCTAGAGGGCAGTGGCGTGCGGGGCGTGTGGCACGTCCTCGGTGCACGAGGTCGTCCCTCGGCATTAGACGCACTGTGGGCTGACGTGCAACGACAGGGAAGGGATCGTGACGAGGGCAGGCGGTGTGGGCGAACACCAGAGGACGGAGGTGGTGGTGCCAGGAAAAGCACCAAGACAGACTCCCGTGGAGGGCACCGCAGGGGTGATGGAGATGACACGTGCAGAGGCCGGAATCAGGAGGGACCAGCATGTCATGTGGTCTGGAAGGGTGCCCTCCCCAAACTCAGACACTGAAATCCCACCCCCCAAGTTGAAGGGATGAGGAGGTGGGGCCTTTGGGAGAGGCCCGCCCTCAGGAATGGGGGGCCCTCACTGAAGGGGCTCTAGGAGGACTCCTTGTCCCCACGTGAGGACAGCGAGACGGAGCCTGCGGGAGCCGGCAGAGGGCCCCCGGGACCCTGGGCACTCAGCCTCCAGCCCGAGCAGAGCGGCCCGTCACTCACAGGTGGCCCGTCGCTCACAGGCGGCCCGTCACTCGCAGGCGGCGCGTCGCTCAGGGGCGGCGCGTCGCTCACGGGCGGCCTGCCGCTCACGGGCGGCCTGCCGCTCACGGGCGGCCTGCCGCTCACGGGCGGCCCGCGTCACTCACGGGCGACCCGTCGCTCACGGGCGGCCCGTCGCTCACGGGCGGCGCGTCACTCACAAGCAACCCGTCGCTCGCAGGCAACCCGTCGCTCGTAGGCGGCCCGTCGCTCACAGGCGTCGCATCGCTCACAGGCAACCCGTCGCTCGCAGGCGGCCCGTCTGCCCTGGGTGGTGACAGGGCGGCTCCGACGGGGGACAACCATGGCTCAGGAAGACCTGACGCCTCCCACAGCCGGGCCCGGAGCCGGCGGCAGACGTGGGAGAACACGAGCATTCATTTGACCTGAAGGGCAAACCCGCGCTGCGGCGTCAGCACTAACGTGAGGAGGAGGGACGACCAGCAAGACCCAGGACGGCAGGACCCACGGCGACCCTTCCGGGATTCCGGTCCGCGAGGTCAGGGACGGGGGACGACGGGGTCCGGGGCGGGGACCGCGGGCGTGGGGCGCCCCCAGGCCTGGCAGCGCCTTCCCGGCGCCCGGCTCCCCAGGGCCGGCTCCCGCCTCCTCCGGCCGGTTCCTGCACACGAGCCCCACCCGTCGGGCGTGACCGCACCGCTCCCGCGTGTGCCCGTGAGCCCGGGCACACCAGCCGCCTTCTGCACAACCGCGTCCTCACAACACCCCAAACGCCTCTGCCGGGCGCCCCATGCACGCCCGCCTGCCCTCCCGCCCCGCGAACCGGAGCTCCTACCTGCCGCCCGTGGAAGCCGACGCTGGTGGGAGGAGGGTCCCGCGCTCTGAGGGGCGGCACGGGGCGCCCTTCCCCGGGACCGCGGGGCCCCTGGCTGACCCTCAATCCCAGCCTCCTCCTTCCCGACAAGGGAGAGGGAACGTCCCCGGACGCAGGACACCGAACCCAGACCTCCGGCGCCACACGGGACGCCCACACGCACGCGCACGCACGCACAGAGCACGTACGCACGTTCGCGCATACACACACACACACACAAGTGCGCATGCGTGCACACGCACAAGCACGTGCACGCACAAAGCATGTACGCACTAAGCACGTACTCGCGCGCGCATGCGCACACACAAGTGTGCATGTGTGCGCACGCACAAGCACGTGCGCGCACAAAGCACATACGCGCGCTCACGCATGCACAAGCGCATAAGCACGTATAAGCGCACGCGCCCACACACATACACACGTGCACGCACAAGCAAGCACGTACATACACGCACACGCACACATGCACACATGCGTGCACAAGCGAGCACGTACACACAGGCATGCGCGCACACGCACACATGCACACAGGAGCGCTCACGTACACACGCATGCGCGCACCCGCACACATGCACGCAGGAGCGCTCACGTACACACGCATGCGTGCACATGCATACATGAGCGCTCACGTACACACGCATGCGCGCACATGCATGCACGAGCGTGCGCGTACACACACGCACGTGCGCGCGCGAGGGGGCGGGGCCGTCCCCAGGGTGAGTGAACCGGAAGGCTGCGGCGCGCGCGCACTCGGAAGCAGCCGTGCACGGGGTCCACGCCGGCAGCGAGCAGGGGCGGGCTCCCAGTTGTCGTCCCGGGACACCCCCGGGCGCGCGCTCTCTCCGCGAGCCCCCGGGACAGCGGGACCTGCCCGCCGTTGCCACGGGTCTCGCACCGGCCGGTGCGCCCCGCTCCGTGCGGGACCCTGAGCGGCGCTGGCTCTTCGGGCCCCGGGCGTCCGTCGTTACGGCCTCGTCCTTCACCTGCTCCCATTTTCCTGGAAGAAGCGGTTGCACAGAGTCGGAAACGCCATCGCCACCGGCCACCTGGACTCGGGGCCGCTCCAGGAGGGCCCAGGATCAGCCCCCAGACAGACGACATCTCGCTCTTTTTTTTTCTTTAAATATATTTTTATTTATTTATTTTTATTTTTGACAGAGAGAGAGATACAGAGACAGAGCTAGAGAGAGAACTGAACTTGGGGAGCTCCCAGTTCAGCACATGGGTTCACACGGTCCGGGGCTGGGATTCGATCCTCGGTCCCCGGCACTACAAAGCGAGCACTTAACCCACTGAGCCACCCTGGCTTCCCCTACCTTGCTCTTAAAATATTGGTTAGGAAGACGGAATTTTAAATATTTTTAATACAAAGCATTAACCGAATACCACGAGAATGCTATAGAAAGCGTGGTGACTCCTGTCTGTCCTCCTCGGTCCCCCCGGGTGCCTGAGCCCCGGTTGGGGACCTGCGTGTTGAGCAGCAGCTGCAGGCATTTCACGGTGGAGCACGTCCCATGCTCCTCGCCGCTGAGGTGGGGTCGGTGGCGGAGAGGCTTGTGCAAGGTGTGAGCGCAGAACCTCATTTCTTTTCCCCGTAAGTCTTTACACAAGGTGTTATTTCTACCGTGATTGCACGAGGCACCGGTTTGCAGGAAAACCCATGCTGCTCACCACGTGGCGCACATGGGGAGAAGGACACCTGAGTTTTCGTCTCTTGCCTGTGACTCACTTTGTGCTTATTTGCTTCACCCAGTTTCTGAAAGAGCCACAGTGAGAGACAACATAACGACGGGAGGCAGGAGGCCGGAACCTGGCAGTTTTCCAGTGTCTGTCCTCCCAGGCTTCTTGTGAGAACCAGAGACACACAGACGAAAAAGACACCACCAGTAACGTCTGAGATTCTCGGCCTTTCCTTGGGAGGCAGATCGCCGGAGGCCTGGAAGTTTGAAGAGGAACAGTTTGCATTCTGTCACTAGTTGTGACCTTCCCGTAAATCGATCTGGATGTCATTCTTCACCGACAACGTGAAGGGCCTGAGTGGGCTCTGTGAGGTCATTTCTGGCTTTGAACATTCGTGACTTATAATTGAGCGAACATCTGACCATGTTTACTGGCTTGTTGGTAAAATGTGTTAGAAATACAGGTACATATATAAGCTACATGGCTGAGTCTCCCTATCACAGGGTAGTTCGGTCCTATAAGCTGCCGTGAACGCTGAATCAGTAAACGCTGAACCATTCTCCTGAGATAACACATCACTGGGTCCCTTTGAACCTCCGGCCTTAACATTCAGTACGTAACCCTGTTGCACATGCATTTCTGTTCAGACACTTAGGTAATGGATGGCGCTGCCTCACACACTGAGCTCACAGCCAACAGCATGACAATACATGCCTGAGTGCAGCTCACTAGCACGCTTGTGTCAGGAGCACCACGCAGCATGCTAGCACATGCATGGGGCATGTTTAAGAGGACAAAGAAGCGGCACACACGTGCAGAAAACACAACCCTTACACAGACCGTGAGAAGGTTGCAGGGTTAGTGTGAGTGCTGAAAGAAGGCAGGTGTCTCTTCAGTCTCAGTGGAAGCGTGCATCAGGCACCTTAACGTTTGACTGCACGTGTGCACGTCTGCAAATGACCACAGAGACACCATGAGTACTGATTTGGGGGCCACAAAGAATACTGATGAGTAGGCAGATTCGTAAGTACACGATCCACCAATAGTGGGGGCCAACTGTATTTATATGTAGTGTAAAACCATCATAATAAACCTGTGAGGATTAAGTGTGCTGGTATGTGGACAGCTGGTGTAAATAATAATAAGTGCGATACATAAAGCAGGAGTTCCTCACATTAGACGAACGCAGACTAGCGCAGGGTCTGCAGCAGAACTGCAGGGGGAGTCCGTCTGGACTGGTTGGCCCGTAACCTCCCTCCCCCGCCGCCCCCAGCGCTCAGCTTACCAGAACGGTTGGCTCCCTCTTCAGCTTGAGTAGTCTCTCAAGACGGGTTCTTCCTGTGCCTCCCAGGTGAGCTCTGCACATCTGGGCGTCTCTGGTCTTGGTGGGAAGAGCAAGGCAAGCCCCTTCCTAGGAGAGGCTGCCTCAGCGGCTGGAGCCTTCGTCTTGAGGAGCACCCTGGACAGGAGAGAAGGGCCATTCAGACAGACGCTGAGACTCCTGGGAACCCCCTGCCAGCAACACCCTGATCCTCCTGCTCTGTGGTACTGTCCCTGCACCACAGAAACAGCCGCCTGTCAGGCGTACATCCTGGAGGAGGTTGACCACGGCGGTCACAGGACAGTTCTCTGCCTGGGTTTTATGGAGGAAGACTGATCCCTGCCTCACGGGGTCTGAAGGGCGTACCTGGCTTTCTTCATGAGGAGCTTTTCGGAATCCGGATAATGCACCAGAATCTCTCGGAGGGTCTTTTTATCCAGAGTTAAGAGGTTGGCAAAACCATGGGCCACCACGTTGGCCGTCCGCCGGTTTCCTCCTGTTGCTGCCAGAAGGCTGTGAGAGAGAAGCAGGCATCTTTGCCACCAGGTTCACTCTTCTGAAACAGAAATCTTAAAGCAAATAAACCTCACATTTGTAACTGTCTACACCGCTCAGAGGTGGTTCCGTGGAGGTGAGAGTTCAGGTAACTGTGCCGGGTCCAGCTGCGGTGGCGACAGTTTCCGACACGTCTTCCTTCTGACTCCCATCAGCTCAGTGACCCTCAGCCCCACCCCAGCTCCAGAAGCGCAGACTCCCATTGGACTGGGTTTCCTCCATCTCCTCTTCCAGACCCTTTTCATCTTCCCCGTCCCCGCTGTTCCCAGCAAGCAGCTTTGGGGGGCTGCCCTCTGACTCTCATTGGGGTTTGGCCAGTAGGGAGCCGGAAAGCAGGAGAGTGGGCTGGAGCCCTTCTTCCCCGATCTCCCCTGCCGGGCCTCTGTTACAACGGCTGCGGCTCCCCACCAGCACCCGCACCTCCTGCCTGCTGGCCTGTCTGAGAAGTAGAGCTCCCACACGCTCTCTGGGAACATACTGTCCCCTTGTCCTGGCCGGTCTCGCTGTGGAAACAGCCCCCTTGTCGCTAGCTTCGCGATGCATCGCCCTCCTGGTTGGGTCCTTTTATTTTTCCTTCACTTGGACAAACCACCCCTTTACTAAAGTCTTCCTAGTTCCCTTGCTCGAGTGCACCTTCTGTTTTCTGCCCAGGCACTGACAGGTGCAGCTCTGACCTCAAATACTCATGTTAACGGCACCTGCTAACACCAGAGGAACCCAGTCTCTTTCCGTATTTAACTCCTAAATCATCTTGTTCCTCAATACCACGAAGTGCTCTGTAGTGAAGTCATTCACACACAACTTTCCACTCAGAATGTCAGTGCATTCTGGGCTTTGTGTCTCTGAGACACGGCTGGCATTTTGCGTTTGGGAAGTGACCAGCAAATACTTAGCAAATAAATGAAAACAAATGAATAAAGCCAGTGAATAAAAAGTCTATGATTCACCAGGACTCTGGTAAGTAAGGGTTGGTCTTTGAAATCAAGGCAAGAGAAAACACATTTCAAATGTTTTACAAACTACTACAGGCTCTGCAGAGAAAGGATGACTAAACAGATTGACTTTCTTAGCATCAACCATTAGACACGGAGAAAGGTGGCTCACATTAACACAAACACGATCCCCAGGGGGTGGGAAGGGCAGATGAGGATCCTCGTGGTGGCATGTCCACACTTTCCCAGCCCTGCCTGGGGGACATGAGATGTGGGGAGGTGCCCAGGTCCTGGGCCCAAAGCTGTATAATAGACAATGTGTACTTCTCCAACTGTTGTTACAAGAAAGGAACATTCCGACTCGCTGTTAATTGTTAAAATACTAACATCAAGAACTGTGGGACAATTTCAAAAGGTATGTAAGGTATATTCATAAGCACATACCATTCTCTAATACTAGAAGAAAGACTTAAAGTAATAATGGCAAAGAACTTTCCAAACCTAATGACAGACACCAAGCTGCAGATCCAAAAAATCTCAGAGAATACCAAGCAGAGTAAATACCGAAAGAACACTCCTAGGCATATCACATTCAAACTTTAACAAACCAAAGAGAGGATCTTGAAAATAGCCAGAGGGGGAAACTTTACCTGTAGGGGAATAAGAATTACAGCAGACTTTCATCAGAAACCACGCCAGTAAGAGGAGAGTGAAGTGAAATAGAAAATGGTGAGAGAAACAAAATCACCAACCTAGAATACCATGTACAATGAAATCTTCCTTCAAAAGTAAAGGAGATGCAACGATTTTGTCAGAAAAACAAACACTGAGTGCTTCAACACCGGCAGACTTATTCTGCAAGAAATGTGGAAACTTCTTCACAAAGAAGGAACACGATACAGGTAAGAAACTTGGGTCTATGCTAGAATGGAGCATCATCAGAGAAGGGGAATACATAGATGTAAAATAAAACTAAAATCTTTTACTTCTCTTATTCTCGATTGACCTAAAAGATGACTTTGAGTAATAAAGCAGCAGTGCATCAGGCGAAGGGAAATGAGTGACATCAACGTCCTAAGGGCTGGCGGGGAAGAACTGGGGAAAGTCTCATGAGGTTCCTGCACATGTGAGAGAGGACATAGTGTTATGTGGGGCAGCCTTGGATGAGTTTATGCGTACTGCAGACGCTAGGGCCACCACTCGACTTTCTGTAACTGCTATTCTGAGAGGAGAGAGAATGGACTCATATAAAATGCTCCATTAAAACCAGCGAAGGCAGAAAAAGGGCAAAAACCTAATGTGAGCCCTCTTTCAGGCATCAAGCAGGGCCTCCTACCTGCGCTTCACTTTAGACCCGGGCCCAGGACTGTCCAGGCTGCTTAAGAATGATGTTACTTCTCCAAGACAGAAAGTACGTACTTGGGATCTATAAACAGTGACCATGGTAATACCTACTTTATTTTGCTCAATGATTTCACATTTTCAGTTACTTGCTGCATAGCAAGAATCACAGGGTTTTAGTCCTATCATGAGGTTCTCCCCAAGAGAAGCTCAGCCTTCACCTTCTTTTCAGGAAGAAAAACAAATTTTTTTCCTATCTATACCATCCATCTATCTATCTATTTATCTATATATCTATCTATGTATCTATGTATCTATCATCTATCTATCATTTATCATCTATCATCTATCATCTATCTATATCTATCTATCTATCATCTATTATCTATCTATCATCTATCAATCATCTATCTATATCACCTATCTATCATCTATCTATCATCTATCTATATCTATCATCTCTTATCTATCTATCAATCATCTATATCATCTATCCATCTATCATCCATCTATATCACCTATCTATCATCTATCTATATCTATCATCTATTATCTATCTATCATTTATCAATCATCTATATCATCTATCCATCTACCTACCTATCTATCTATCTATCATCCCTTATCTATCTATCTATCTATTTATCTATCTAATCTATCGAATCTAGCATTATCTGTCTATCATCTGCCTAACTTATTTATCTTCCTATCTCCCTGTGGAATGGATGTGAACATCTGAAGGGCAATGATTGGATGAGCCTAGTCCATTCATGTCCTGGTTGTCAGGCTGGGATGGAGGGCAGTGGGAGCTTCATCCCGACTTGGGCATGCCTCTGTGCTGTCAGATTATGAGAGGAACAGAAATAGCAGATCTAAATGCAGGTTATTTTGAGATTTCTCAAGCTTTAGTTAAACTTTCCTACAGGTTACACATTTGGAGTGCTTGATGAGTTTCTGAACGGAAGAAATAGTTTGTCTGCCAGATGGATTTTGACCAAACTCTCTCAGCAGCATTTAAAAATAGCATCTTCTTTTCCCTCCCATCCACAAAATGCTTCTCCAGCGTTCCACCAATGGGAAGTTTCGCTCATTGAATAGCTTGGTCAGAAGATCCCTAAATACTCCCAGCCCCACACAGAGCTTCTGAAAGGACACACAGCTGAGGTTGATGGTAAGTGTCCGCAGGTCAAAAGCAGTGAATGGAGCCATGGGACGGGAAACCCAGGAATGGGGCCAATTCTAAACCCTCCTCTGCTGTGACCTCGGGAAATAACGCAAAGGCCGCTCTAATTTTCACTCCAATCATGGAAACATTTAGGTGCCTGCCATGTAGTCAGGACAGTGAAGTTGGGCAGAGGGGAATTATTACAGCATGGTATGAAACAAACTTATACCCCGGCCTGTTTTTGTGGAGACAAAACAGCTCACGGTGTCCCAGAGTACGACCACCACAGTCCGGGCAGACAGGTTCTGACCTACGCTGACCGGCAGCCTCAGAAGTGACTGAGTCCAGAAGACACCACGAGGCTCACTGTAGACACCCACGACCAGCGCAGAGTTCAGGTCTAAGGGTCTGCTCTTCCCGCCCTTACTCTGGTGCCGCTGGAGTCACGGCTACTGTTTCATGATGCAGATGTGCCCACAGACGTTAGAAGACAGCAGGTATGAGCCCTTTGGGCTGCGAGAGGCTGGGCGGAGGTCCGGCTCCTCCCCGCGTCTCCACGTGGCGGTGGAGGGCTTTGCTTCTCGCTGAATTTGAGAAGCTGGGGAACGTTACCTTAGGGGGAGTCCCAAGGAGACGTGAATAGGCATTGTTCTGACAGTGCAAGAGTTCACGGAAATGTGGCGAAACCGATGAGGCTCTGGGCATAGACGTGCGACACAGCCAGGCACTGTACAGAGCAGGCCGCACTGAAAATGCAAAGACTTGCTTTCAATGCAGCGTCTGCTCACAGTCCCAAGACAGGAAAGAGAAACAGAAACGAGAAGTGTCCTCCGTCGTTACTAACCGTTCTTCTCAGCCCTGCACACACCTCTAACGTGCCTACTATCTCTGCCTTTGAGGAGAGCGAGGGCTGGGGGGGGGGGTGGGAAGGAATGACAAGAGTTATCTGATGAAGAGTAAGATTTTGGAATTAAAATCGTCCAGAAAGTGACAAGTCTTCCTTGGTACCCCCATTTTAAAAACTGACTGAATATTCAGGAGAAATAGGCAAACATTGTTTGGAAGGCAGAAAGAGGTTTAAGATTATTTTTCAAAGTATTTGGCCTTTTCACACTGACATAAAATAAATATAAAGGAATCCACAGAATGGACGATTTGACCAATATAATTGGTGGAAAGTCAGAACTTAAATATTTTAAATGAAAAGCAGACTGTCTGAAACATAAGCACATAACGATGCCTAAATTCTACGCAGTAACTTGTTATAGGTGATGAAAAGTACATAATAAAGAAAGAGACACGGAAGGTAAAAATAAATAGGCCCATAGAAAGTTAATTCACTTAGCAAATATTTATTGAGGACCTACTATTTTCTAGGCACTACTTAGGGAAAATTAAAACAGCCTATTAAAATGCAAAACCAATGAGAATAATGAAGCAATATCAGTGACGCTGGGGAAAAAACAGCTACACACCGCGTGTCGGATTGTAAATTGGTTCCATTTCTCCGGGAAATAATCTGCCTGTATGTTATAGGAGTTACAGAAATGTTTCTACCTTATGACCTAGTTATTTTACTTTGGGGAATAAACCTCAAAAGAAATAAAAGGAAGGCAAAGTAATTCTACAAAGACAAGCACAGCGGTGTTGTTCTTAATCACGAAAACCAACACACGGGCCCAGGGCTGAACGTGCATCTGTGAAGACGGGCAGGTAGCTGTGCCCACCCATTGACTCAGTGACCGTGCATTAGGCACAACGTGGGCCCGGCCCTGAGGCTGTGGGTTGAGGGCAGAATGAACCTGATGTGTCTGCTGGGTCCCTGGGAGCCTGTGTCTTTGTGCAAAACAGCAAAGTGTGGCCTCACTGGGCACACGCAGTTCTGCGGGTGCAAAGCTGCAAGGAAATGCCCACGGTGGCCGCGTAGAGACGGGAAGGCCGGGCCGTGGTCCAGGGAGCGCGGGGGTGGTCTGTCCCGCATGGGGCGATAGCAGGGACAGGCCTGAGGGTGCAGGGAGCACAGGGGTGGTCTGTACATGGCGAGTCACCCCAACGCAGGCATTACGTGAATCAGCCCTGACACGCCCCGAAGGAGGGGCTGCAGGCCGGGCCCGTGTGCACACACCACTGTCCCCACGCATCACGGGAGGTGCACTGGCAGGTGTCTCTGGTTCTCAACAACCTCAGGTAACTGCCAAGTCCAAGGGACACACTGGTCCCGCGAAGCCCCACTCTCCACGGCTGAGCTTGGCTCCCCCATGCACGGGGTCACCCAGTGCTGGAACCTTCCGCTGTCCCACTTCCTGTCTGTGAGGGAAGCCACTGTCTCTTGGTCACCATGCCACGCACAGCCTTCTTCAGACTGTACTGGGAGGGGTCCCAGACATAGTTCTGTTGTTTTTATGGATCACTATTAATCATTTAATTAATTAAAAATTGCTAATAGCTCCTGCAAATGGATTTTGAATGGGGGCAGGATATAAACAAAAACCAACCCTCACCGTATGGTTTTCACGTAGCTGTTGGTGACATGAAGACGGAAAGTTCTAGTTCTTACGCGTGAATAGCTTAGTCCTGTAGGCAGATCCATCTGAACCAGAGGTGACCACTGTGCTAAAGTCACAAGGAAAAGACACAGGAGCACGGAACAGGGAGGTCAGAGGTGGCTTCAGGTGGGTGACCAGGAGCTCAGTCCTGAGGGTGAGCAGGTGTTGCCCAGGGGGAGGGCAATGAAAAGGGAGATGAAACCAGCATCGATCCACCAGCAATAGCCAGGGTGAGAATCCAGGTGTGTTTCCAGGAAAGTGAGACTTTAACAGACACAGGGAAGGGGAGGAACTGGTTAAACACATTGGGTGGATAAGACTTGACCCTCAGCGCGCACGTCAGCGAAACGACGCAGTCAGAACCGCTGCAAGGCCACCCCTCTTTTGCAAACGGGGTGTCCGCACTCTTCGGGTGTTGACTGGAAATGCAGTCTGGGTTTTCCCTGGGACAGGCTATCAATCTACCGTTAGCCAGGATTTGCTCTTCGGGATTCATGTACCATGTCCTCCGAAGGCCTCAGTTCTTCTCTGGTTTCCTCCTAAGAGAAGAGGATCCTCTTCAACAAGCTGGGTGAAGGTGCCGCATTTAGCTCATTTTAGTCAAGGTCATGGCATTTTTGAGCAGTGAGCATGCTCACCAGCCCTTCGAGGGGCGGGGCGTTTGGTGGTACCCGGGAGTGTGACAATGTGACAGCCGTGGCTCGTGGAGCCTGTGGGCGTCTGGGAGGAGGCAGGTGTAGCTGCTCCTCTTCGGCCACAGCCAGGAGAGTCAGGCGAAAAGCCGCCTTCTGCTTCCATCAACTTGACTACTGAGCAAGCTCAGAGCCAGCGGGCCCACCGCTCTCAGGTGGCCTTGGAAGCCAATGGACGACAGGTGTACTTGAGATGCTGTGGAAGGCCCTGCGATTCCTTCTGAGACCCCTTTCAGCCACAGCTCAGCTCCCGACTCTTCCCAGAGCACTTCCTCCTGTGACGACATCATGGCAGCAGCCAGCACACCCGTGCCCATGAGGCTCAGCCCGCGGGAGACGCCAGCTCACTCATTTCTGCAACGTTGCACATCAGACGGCCGCGTGCCCTATGACCTCGCAGTTCATGGGGACTACCAAGGCACTACCGTATTAAATCACTTTTGCAAGGACTCCCCATAAGGAAATGACAGAAAATAGGCAAAGAGCTCAGGTCTTGGGCCTTCTGAGAAATGTTCCCACCATGGCCCCAGTAGGAGGACCCTCATAGCAGTGACCTCCCAGCTCTATGCCAGGAGCAAAAGACAGAGAAGCCACGTTATCCACAGAGAAATGAAGCGCTTGGCCACGCGAAGGAAACCCTAACCATGCTACACGCTAACAGAATCGTATGAAGTCACCCGCATCTCTGGGACATGGAAGTCAAATAACAGAGGGACAAAGTTAGTAAGTGATTGCGTCACTCATCCACTCAGACTGCTGGTGAGTCTGGACTAGGGTCTTCCAACAGCCTGACAGCAATGAGCTTTCCCAGCCTCTTTCACTGCTCGTTCATTCATTCATTCATCCATCCATCCATCCATCCATCCATCCATCCATCCATCCATCCATCCATTCATCCATCCATCCATTCATCTATCCATCCATCCATCCATCCATCCATCCATCCATCCATCCATCCACCCATCCATCCATCCATTCATCCATTTATTCATTCATCCATCCATTCATCCATCCAGACACAACTGCATTAGCCAAGTCTTTTGGGGAAGTCTTTTATGACTGACGACAGACTTCAGTATTTGAGAAGTGTCTTTCAGATACCTGATTTCTCCAAACACTGTCCCAGCTTTCAGAGTGACCAGAACTTGGGCACCATCAGTGCCTCCAAGAACGTGGACTTCTCCTTGCTTGATGATGTACATTTCCTTGCCGATCTCTCCCTGTATGACAAGCAGAAAGAGGGACTTTATGCTCGACAATTACTCCCCAAGGGAAGAAATACAAAGTCGTCTAGAGGAACCCACGTAAATGAAGGAAGCAGGGACTCAACACAAGAGCCGTCACCGTATGACCTGAGGTGGTTACGGGCACTGGTTGTGCCATCAGGTGAAAGGAAACTCACTGGACCCCAGTGGGTGCGTGGAGGCATTCCCATCCGCACACTGGTCGCACAGTGGGCGCGGGCAGGGGAAGTAACTGGCTTTGGTGACCACTGATTTGTTCTTGGTCGGTCCAGAGAGCGTGGGCAACAGCCATTCCACTCCTCTGCCTATAGCACTGGGGTCTCACCTTAGAGCCTGAAGACTTGTGGTCCAAACTGAGAGAGCAACGTTAGTGCAGGAGGTTGTTCTACTTACTTCTTGCTCGTCTCTGGGACCCCGGCTCAAGTCCGCGGATGTTTGCTTGGTCACTGGCTAAGGGCATCACTCTGTGCCTGAGACAGCGTGGCAGAGCACACAGGCTGTTGCCTCGCTCACTGCAAATACCAAGGCCTGGGTGTGGGCCTGGCACCTGGTTTGGAGTCCACACCACGGGGATCCAAGGCCCAGCCCCCCTCAGGAACCCACGTCCTGAGGCTCAGGTGGGCTTCCCATGAGGTGGGGAGAGTCTGTCCTTGTCTCCTGGTTCCCAGCTGGAGAGAGAAGCGCATCCACGTGACTGTCCCCGAAGCCGGGCCCTGGAGCGTGCACCTGCTTTCTCTAGTCTGTGCCTGTGCATGTCTGTCTTTTCCTTGCTGCTCCTGAGCTGTGTGTTTGGCTGTCATACATCATAAGCCATAAACATAACTTTATGTTGAGTCGTGCAAATCTCCAAACTAGGAGGTGGCTGTGGGGCCCTTGTAACACACCTCCTCACTCCCAGATCCCCAAGAAAAACGTGTCTGATGAGGCACCGGTTAATATCTGGGCCAAGAGAAGCATTAACCTCCAGTGAGCACAACTCTGTCGGGGTCACAGTCAACGGAGTCGTGGTCACCCTGAGCTGTAAGAAGAGGCTGGACACTTACGTGGTTCAGGAGGGGACTTGGCCATTGGATTTAAGCAAATATCTTTGGTCGCTATACTTTCAGAGGATTAGAACGCACTAAGATTGACTCAGGATTAAACGGCGCCGATTACAGTTCATGCTCTGTGACGGCTGACTTGCAAATGAGGAAACGAGAATGCGTCCAGTCTCTGGGAAGCTCTGTACTCTTCTAACACCAAGCGTTATTTTCCCAAACATCAATTATTGCTGTTATAATTTTTGGTTGGGTTTGAAGTTTTCACACTCTACCTCTTCCTTAACCTCCATGAAGGCAAGATTCTCATGTTACTTCCCCATTACCTTCATGAGAAAGGTCAGTGCTACTCCATTTCAGAGAAGGAAAAATAAAGGCACAGATCGGCTCAGCGGACAAGCCGGAGCCCCTTGACAGGAAGCTAGAACACACACCCCCTAACTGAGCAACGCAGGAAGCATTTCCAAATCATGCACAATCCCAATGCAGGTGGCTCTCAGGGACTAGTAAGACAGCTCTGAATTCTTCTTAAAACAAGGGAAAGCATCTGACAGTTTGTTTTCTAAGAAACGGTCCGGGCAGAACAGGGTCACGGTCCCTATTCTCTGCATGACGTATCCTCAAGGACCTGCGGTGCTTTTCCGAAGGCAGCTCTCCCAGCTGCCTGGAGGGAGCAGCACAGAATGGGTGTTTAAAGACAGCTCAGCACTTCCAATTATTCTTTAATGCTCATTTCAATCATCATAGTCTCAGGATATCTGGCATAATCAACGAGCCACCATTTCCACCACTTCTTGCAGATTTCTAGGCTAATTTAAGCCTTTCCTGCAAGTCTGATCAGCACTCAGATGCAGCGGAGGCCCCTCCGAGCACAAGGCCGGTCAGCACGTGCAAGCGGAGCCGTTAGTGAGCCTGCAGTGCGATTCCCAGAGATCCTGGGCGGAAGCCCCTTCCTTCCGAGGCTAGTGAAGGCCTCGTGGCGCCCACGTTAATTCTCACAAACGATTACTGTTTGGCCCACTCGGTAAGTTTAGACACCGTTCCGGAGGTGCAACCTGGGTCCGAGCCCTGCCACTCCCTCCCGTCATCTGAGCCACCTCCCAGGGGATGGGATGCGAGCTTTTTCTTCCCTTTTCCTACAGTGACTGTGAGCAAGAGCTATGCTGACTTCAACTGTGTGAAATCCGGTCCAGTGACACGGATTTCCGGCCTCTGACAGGTGACCCGGAACCGGTGCGCAGGCTTCTCGCCCAGGCCCTGCTAGACCCCAGTGTGAGGACCTCCCCTCATTTCTTTGTGCCACTCATCTTATTCTGCTTCTGTTGTTTTTGTTTGTTTGTTTTAAGGTTTATTTTAATATTTTTGACAGAGACAGAGAGAAGGGGGAAGGCCCAGAGCAGTCTCCATAGTTGTACATCATTGGTTTTTCCACATAGTTTCATTCCACAGGTGGGTGGGGCTGCACAGGGCAGGATCTGGGCCAGAGTCTCGCACCTGTGAGAACTGAACTGGGGGCACTCCCCAGCTCAGCATATGGGTCCACAAGGGCTGGGGCTGGGATTCAATCCTCTGTCCCCGGGGCTGCAAAGTGAGCGCTTAACCCACTGAGCCCTCCCAGCTTCCCTGATTTCTGTTTTGATTATTGACCTTATTATTGATTTCGTCATTCAATATGTGACTCAAGGCCTTCATTTCTTCTTGCTTCCCTCACACTAGTAATCAGAGACGTGCAAGATGCCCACTTCAGAGCTATTTATAACAGCAAATGTTTGCAAATGGATTATGATATCTTCATAGACTGAAATGTTATGCAGCTTCAGAAAAGGCTGTAACAATTCTCTGATATGTAAAATGTCCATATGGTATATTGTTACATGACAGAACATAAGTATAGTGTGGTACCAATTTTATAAAACTATCCTTCAATCAGTATAAAAAGATAGGTTAAAATGTATTAGTAGTGGTTATTTCTGGGCGGTGGGATTTCTGTCTTTGTGCTCTTATATGTTTTCCATTTTAAAAATAATGAAGCAGGGATGGCTCAGCGGGTTAAGCACTCACTTTGCAGCCCTGGGGACCGAGGATCGAGTCCCGGCCCCGGCCTGTGTGGACCCATATGCTGAACTGGGAGTGCCCCCAGTTCAGTTCTCACTGGGGTGAGACCCCAGCCCAGTTCCTGCCCTGTGCAGCCCCGCACCCACCTGTGGAGTGAAACTATGTGGAAAAACCAATGATGTGCAGCTGTGGAGACTGTTCTGGGCCCTCCCCCTTCTCTCTGTCTCTGTATCTCTCTCTCTCTCCCGCTGTCAAAAACAATAAAAATAAATCTTAAAAAAAAAATGAGCGTGTATTACTCCTGTAATCATAAGAAGCACAGTAAAAATTTAAAAAGGTGACATTGATCATCCACTAACTGGGAGAACTGAATGGACGTAACTGATAGCTTGCAGAAGACACAAAAGGGCAGAACCACCTTTTATTTTTTCTGTAACTTTTTCCTCCACTTTAAATATTTGGAATTAATGGGGCATGGTGCTTGATGATTTACATTTATATAAAGCGGACTATCCACTTATGTCCAATAAGTAATGAAATCCATATTGTCATGTTCCATTTTGAACTCTGAGAGCACATTATTATTTTACAGAATTGTAAGTCGTGATGATTTCCACACTGTGCAATTCACCTAGGACAAATTTTATTTAATCTATGCTCTTGACTTATGTCTGAACTCCTCAAATGTACTTATTACCTATGCAACTGAAAAATAGCATGCACTCACCTTTTTGCAGACAAAGTCACCAGGTAAGTAGACAGCGGATTTTAATCTTAATAACATGTCATAAAGCATCTGTGTATCACAACCCTGAAGAGAAAAGCAATAAAGAGAAAAATAACTCTTATAGACATAGGTAAAAGCATATTCCAAATGCTTTTACAATGCAATGGAAGTAAATTGTAATAGATGACATCTGTGCTAACACTAAAATACTAGTTGCTGATGGATATGGACTTGTCTTAACCCAAATTTAAGGGGGAAAAGCCCCTCTCAATGCAATGGCAAGAGTGTGGGAGCTGGTCTGATAGATCTGGGGTCTGGTCCTGTATCTAGTACCTATGACTATGTACCCTCTTCTGCCCTCAGTTTCCTACTCTGTTAAATGGGGGGAAAAACAATATAGTGATGCCTTGGAATTAAAACTTAATCTGTCGCAGAACCCTGTTCGAGTTCCAAAATATTTGAGTTTCAAGACGAGCGGGCGTCCGGACAAAGCTATGGCCGTACAGTCGATACGCCCCACGCGAACAACACGTTGGTGTTCGAATCCCGAGGCAAAATTTGCTTGATTTTTATTCAGATTCCAAGGTGTTCGAGTTTGGGGGCATTCAGATTCCAAGGTATCGCTATACTTATCTCTTAATGATGCGTTTTACTCATGCAAAACTTAATGCTTCATTGATGATAGCTACAATGATAGTATAATAATTCATCAAGACTGACATTTATCCAGATCTTTGGACATTTTTCTGTCTTTTAACATCTTTCATGCTGTCACTAGATATTTATTTAACTTTTCAAGTTCTTAGGTCTTACTTCCCCAACGGATGCAAAAGCAATAGCTGCTGAGTGAATGGCTGTTCGTATCCACTTTAATAGTGTAAGAAACAAATCTGATTTGTTATTAGTAGAATATATATCTATATTTGTATTCTGCAAATAATTATAATTTATATGACAGGCTCTTGTTGTTTCGGTTGTAACCACACGGTGGTGTAACAGAACTGTCATCATTTTTCTCCCTCCAACTTCCGGTAATTTCGTGGTAGAGGCAAAATTGCCCTCGCACTGGATAAAAGATGCTTACAAACAAATTAAAATAATAAATCATCATAAAGGAGTGCAGTCGCCCAGCCTCACAGGAATGAATCACACCTTATTAAGCTGCACACTTGAGCTTGGGCGGGAACTCCCCGCCATCTGCAGGGAAGGGAACCGTTTCTAGGGAAAGTTTTCAAATCACCGCATGACTGTTGGTCTCCAAGGGCTTTGAAACTTCTGATCACCCCACGTAGAGGCAGAGGCTCTCATGCATTAGCCACAGCAGAAGCAAAGTGAAGTGGAAGAACCTGTGTCTCTACTGCTACCATCCTCTGCTTAGGAAGGAAAGCACCTCTCGGGAGTGAGGGTCTCTCAGCGGGAGCGTGGCCCAGTGCGTGCACTACACAAGCC
Source organism: Craseonycteris thonglongyai (assembly GCA_004027555.1). Taxonomy (NCBI): domain Eukaryota; kingdom Metazoa; phylum Chordata; class Mammalia; order Chiroptera; family Craseonycteridae; genus Craseonycteris; species Craseonycteris thonglongyai. The sequence continues at coordinate 67,051 of PVKE010000056.1, read as the reverse complement.
GCCCTGAGTCCCCAGGCGTGGGGGGTCACCTCAGCCGAGTCCTCCCTGAGCGAGCGACAGGTGTATCAGCCCGCGAGGCTGTCCCCACAAAAACACATTCGGAACGGTTCCTTACCTACCTACTTCCTACTTCCCATGGCTCTTGGAATAAGATAACTTTTCACTTAACAGAAATAAAAATGGAAATAGGCTGTCTCTGCAAGGAACCGCATCTTGAATCGAAATGTCAGGAAAGGGTGAATTTAACTTTTTATGCAACATTTGGGAGACGTAAAGATTTAACCTTTCCTCTCCATCGGATGTCGCTGCTCTTCTAAAAATACATGTAAAAACAAAGGAAAAAAACTCTGAGGCTGACAATGGATAACTTTCCAAATCGGCGACAATCCCATAAAACTCACTGGCACGTTAATTTACAGCCTTTGTTTTCTTGAAAAGAGAGCGCATTGCTGTCACTGCTTCTCCGCTAGGCTAGTCATTAAGGCTTACACAATTCTACGGCATTTAAAAGCATGAAAATAATTAGGCTTGTGGCTTGCGTACCTTTTTGGACCGTAAGCTGCAGCACAAACGTGCCCATAAATACGTGTGTGTGTGCATTTAAACAGAAACAACAGCTTTGTGCTGCAATGCCTCCCCTTCCTCATGTGCGAGGCGCTCTGGTAGTTCCTCTCCTATTCTGCAGGCCGGCTGTGACCCGCTACATCGCGTTCGGGATGCCCCCTGGAAACCGCTCATGGAGACAAACCTGCTACCCTGTGTCCCTTTTCTGGTCTCCGGATCGATCAGCCAACTCCCTTTGTACACATCCCATGACGCTTCCTCTCCCCGGAGCTCCCACGGGGGGAGAACCGCCCCCAGAAACTGGACACGGCTTAGCCTTCGCCTGGGGGTCCCTCCCTCCCCCTACACACATTACACACTCGTTTTCTGTTTCCCTCTTTGGGAATCTAAGCTCCATATGTGCTAGCGCTTGCCTCACCATGTCGCGTTCTCCGTGGCGAAAGTGGGGGACTTAATAAATATCTGTGAATCAGGGAGTGCCCGGGGGAGGACACCCTACACGCAGGGGAAGGTGGGGAACAACGAATGTTCTTGGTCGGGCGTTTTCCCCCAAGAAAAGGAAGCCTCTGCGTCCGGCCATCTGCACAGACGCCCACCACGGCATCTGTGACCACAGGGGACGCGGGGTCAGCATGGCCTCCTGCCCGCCAGGCCCCCCGGAGCCAGCCCGGGGCCTGCCTGTCACATCGGCAGGCGCGCCGGACACGTTCTCCCAACTGTGTCTAGTTGTCGCAACACGAGGCGAAAGATCAGCAAGCGCTTAGATTTTACGGAACACAGGCTGGGGTCTCCACGGTCACCTTGAACAGGTCGACGCCGCTGATGATGCCGAAGTTCAAATCCGCGGCGATGGCCAACTGCAGGGCCGCCGGCAGGGTCTCCAGCAGGCTGCCCTCCTCTTCACGGCGGCAGACGCACCAGCATCGCCCACGAGCGTGGAGAGAGGCAAACACAAACAGCAACGACGGTTATGACACACGATGCGCAGCCGCGGGCCGTGTCCTCGTCCCTCCTGGCTGCACACACCTCACAAGGGCGTCCTCACTTCCGTGAGGAGAGCAGGCCTTTCAGCTACTGGTGACCTCATGGCTCTGACTGACTCCGGGACACAGGCCAACGTTCTCCACGTGACACTTAGGGACCACAGGACAAAGGCACGTGACAAAGGCCAGTCTGCGGACAGCCGACCTAACATCCTACGCATGGCCAAAGTGAGGGAGCCAGGAGGCACCGGGAAGCCTGCAAGCTCTGTCACCATGTGCGGTGACCCCTGTGATGGCCCCAGAGGAAGCGCTGTCACTGCTGCAGAGCCGGGACCTGCGCTGAGGACGCGAGAGCACCGGCAAGGCCCCCACCGGGAGCTCGCTTACCAGCCGGCTCTGCCTGCCCAGCTTGCTGCCCGTTTCTGAGAGAGATTTCGGCTGTTTTCTTATATCAACTTAGAAAAGAAAAAAATGACTACCTTACATCCTTATTTGGATGGCAGTATTGATTCTAAATTTAAAAATGCTTTCTAAACAGACACCGCGGCAAGGCAATGACCCCGGCAGCCTCTGTGGTCGCTCAGGGCAGCCAGCGGCCTCCCAGACGCGAGAAATGGCCAAACCTGGGCGGGAGCCTTGTGAGAGGCAGAAGGTGAAGGCCGGGTGCGAAGCAGTCACGGGGGCACAGGGGACAGTCAGTCCCACCGGGGGAGCGGTGTCTGGGGGGCCGCAGGTGGGCACTAGACCAGTCAGGGGGGTCCCTGCGGAAGGCGTGCCATGTGCAGCCCCTCTGCCGTCCACGTGGCTGGAGCGGAACGCTGCACGTCAAGTGCACATGCAAGATGAAGTACGTACAGGGACGTGCAAAGGCCCTGCGCATCCCCGGGGGGCCCTCGCCTACTGTGAAGCAGCCCCAGGACCTGAGGGCCCCGCTGTGATCCGCACTCTGGAGGCAGCTCCGGGTTCCCAGCGGCCACCAGCTCCCGCCTTTCGTGGGAAGGAGAACAAACTAAAAGCTGACCCCGGAGCTGTGGACGAGTGCGTTGTCGTTCATGCTGGATCGTTTAGCACGAACGCTTCCACGCCTGCACCCGCACACTGGTAGCCAACACCGTAAAGCTGTCCCCTCGCGCGCTGGCCCGAGGTGCTGGTTCGGAGCCCTGGGCCCTGCGCCTCAGGTGACATACGGCTTAGTCACCCTCAGTTACCTGCCCGCTAGGAGCCTCAGTTAGGGACCTCTAGCTCCCTGTCTCCTACAAGAAGTTAAAGACAGCTGATTTCCCCCGTTTCCTTGTCATTTTTTGGAGAAGATTACAGGAGGCATTTCAACAGCCGGGCACCCAGTCGGCCCCGGATAAAATGTAGCCTGTGCCCGTCTGGGATTTGCATGAGCTGTGAGTCACGGCTGGACGCTTAGTAAGGTGACCAGACGTCCCGCTTTGGGCGGGACAGTCCCGATTTTTAACAATTTGTCCCGCGTCCCGCGGTGTTTTAAAAAAGTTCCAATTTTTGGAAAGAATGCACGACAAACTAGGGAACGGCGGGAGATAGACCCAATTTTTAATCAAGAACCCCCTCCCCCCCGGTCAACGGTGTCCCGCTTTACCAATGCTAAAATCTGGTCACCTTACGCTTATGACAAATGAATGCTTCAGAGATCACTTCACTGGCTGTGGGCCCTGTGTTCGAATGCCTTGTGGAAAGAACGCTCATCGCCCGACGTGGTCTTACCCAGCATCCTCTGTGAGTCCCACGTGTACGCATACCAGGTCCGAACCCGGCTCTGCACGCGCTTCGAAACTGAGTAGGTGCGCATGTAGGCGATGGTGCGGTCCATGCAGACCCGGAAGCTGCTCTGATGGGCTGTCGCCGCTCCGATGACATCCCGCATCTAAAACGGAAAACAGGGTCCTGGTGCTCCAATTCATTAAAACCGACAGCATTTGTTCACAAAAGCCCCACGTAGACTTTGACATTTCCTCTGAAAAGCCTGTAAGTACTTGTCAGCATTTCAAACGACAACAGAGCTGTGCCTCTGGGGGTTCACACCTCCAGGTGCCATACCTGCCCGATTAAGCCAGAGAACACAAACACTCCCGAGAAAAAATTGAGCAGTTGGAACACAACTTCAAATGTAGTCTGTGGCTCCGGAAGGCCCCCGATGGTGATCAGACTCCGAACCGCCCAGTAGAAACACCTCAGGTACCTGCGAAGAGAGAAGGCACTCAGCAGCCTGCCCCGGGGGCGGTGGCCACATACCTGCTCCTCCTGAAGACCCTGTGGGGCCTAAGGTGACCAGACATCCCGCTTTGGGTGGGACAGTCCCGATGTTTAACAATTTGTCCCGCGTCCCGCGGTGTTTTAAAAAAGTCCCAATGTTTGGAAAGAATGCACGACCAGCTAGGGAACGGTGGAAGATAGACCCAATTTTTAATCAAGAACCCCCTCCCCCCCGGTCAATGGTGTCCTGCTTTACCAATGTTAAAATCTGGTCACCTTAGTTTGACCTCTGTTGCTACCCAGGGCTCCTGATGTTCTCATAGCTTCCCGGGTGACAGGAACATGTTTCTCTTCTAACGAGGTGACTCCGCGTGGGCTCCTGGCTGAGGGGCTCGTCACCAGAAAGGCCCAGCGACATTAGCAGCCCCGCCCCCCATACTCTCGAGAAGGAAGAAGCCGCCATCACGTCCCAAACGTGTGGCTGACGCTCTGGTTCAGGGGGAGTCTCTCACCCCCTTCCCGCCCCCCGAGGGGGGACCCTGAACAAATACCTCCAGCTACTTCGGTCTCACCCGCTTCGCCTGTGAAGAGCAGGCAGAAGTGGTCCTGAAGCTCCCTTGCAGTGCTCACAGCCGTCTCACGCGTGCGACAGAGCCGCGATTTCCCCCGACAGCCCACCCTGGATTCTCATGCTTCCCTTTGGGGTCCACGAGTTGGGGGCTCAGAGTGTGCACACTGGGAAGTTCACGTCAGGAAGGTGATCCCGTAATCCCAACGTGTGACTTTACCACAAAAACATTCCCCGGGGGGTTATCCTGCTGCCTTTCTGAGTCAGGGCGCCTGAGATGCCTGGTCCACACCCCAGCAGCCACAGGACATCTAAACTACCAGCACACTGAGCTCAAGTGCCCCAGGAGGTGCCTCTGAGACCGAGTCCCTTGTTACAGAGCAGATCTGGTCACTCCTGCTTTTCTCCCCTCTCCTTTTTCCCTGCCTGCCTCGTACCTAACAGGGGCGAGGGCTTGCTATGCGCTGTTCAAGGCGCTGGAAACGAGATGCAGTCACTGTGAAAAGAGAAACAGCCCCACTTTTTCTGGAAGGCCTTCGAGGCAACTCCACTATTTTGCCAACTTGATCAAAAATGGTTATCAGACTCAGGCACGTGATGGTGTTGTATCAGACACTCACGTGTAGGCAATACGTACTACAGCGGATACCTTATTCAGTTTCCTCTACAAATTAGTTACTTATATTAAACCAGCTGTGTATTCAAGTCAGTCCACAGGCTAACGGGAATTACTTTTAGATTTGGTTGTAAACTTTCCAGGGATAAGGTAGTCTGCGTGTGTACGCTTCTCAAATCAGTGGGCTTTCTGACTCTAAGTTTTTTAAATCAGTTCCGGTTAAAAAGCCACGAAGCGCTGCTATCATCGCTCAGATGCACCCTCCTCGCTCCAGGGAGTGTGTGCTTTTGCAAGGCATCTCCCCTCGCCCCGCTCTCCCCTGTAATGCCTTTCCTTCCCCAAGCTGCTGTGAACTGCCCCTTCAACGCCACGCGGGGCAGGCTCTTGTCCTGCAAGGACATCGCCTTGCGGTAAGCACCGTGTGGTTCCGCTGGAGCAGAAGGTGCGCTGAGTCCACGTCATGCCCTTGGGCCCCTGTGTCTACAAAAGGGAGTCTTGCCGTTAAACGTGACCCAGCTGCCCTTACAGAGTCCTGATTCCGCGGCCATACATTGTTCAAACGATCTCTTTTATTCCTGGGATACTTGCATTTCTAATCGTCCAGTTTAATGGATGATCCTTGTTTACTCTCTAAGTGTTTAATTGAGTTTCGTGGTTTGGGCTGATTTCACCAAACCCATAAAACCTTTCAGCGGTAAACTAATAAGGCACAGCACCTGCCCGCCAAAAAATTAATATAGTTCATGACGAACCATCAGCATTGGAGTTATTAAACCTTAGCTTGTCACTCTGTTGTCTAAAGCAGAGGCTTTCAAACATGCTGGGTCAGAGTAAGAAATGCGTTTGCTGGGTCAATCCAGAATGCACGTGTGCGCACACACACACACACACACACACACACACACACTCCCTACTAGGTGTGACAGACTCCGGTATTTTCTACTCTGTTCTCCTCTACTTCACCCTCTTCCCCCGGAAAACATCCTACTGAAGAGTTTTTACTGTCCATGAATGGGCTTGGCTTGGTTTCAAAATCACCGAAACAGAAGGTTAAGACTCTAAGTTTCCCTCAGAACGAACACCTACTTGTTCCCTTCGCCGTTATACACCCACTTTGTAGTTCCGATCCCTTCGTAGTCGGAGGCCCAGTAGTAAGCGCAGGCGTTGATGTGCAGTGTGAACAGCAGGTACCCCGTGGTCCGGATGACTCTGTCCGGAGAGAACGTGCAGGGCGAGGCCGCAGGCTGTGTTTGGACGCAACCCGCTGTGGCACGTCCTTCCCCAAGTCTCCCTGGATCGCCCTGCCTCCCTGAGGGGACACCCTCCCTCCATGCGGAGTCCCTAACTCCCCACGTGAGTGCACAGGGCTCTCGGGGAGTCTGTGGGGCTTTACTCTGGGATTAACCGCGACTCCAGGCCACTGGGCAGGTGAGGTCCAGACAGAAACGGAAGGAACTCAGGTGGCCACGGACTGGCAGCAGCTCGTGTCTCCACACCTTTGTCCTGACAAGTGCAGGTGACCGGTCTGTTCCTTGGGCCTGCGTTCTTCTAAATGCGAATCTAACTTTCGCTTTCATCTCACTTCAGAGTGTCTAAATCTGTCTTAGGACGTAGCCTTGCATTGTACACAGCCTTCAACCCGAGGGGACCCCCTCTCTCCTCCTGTCTGACCGCCACTCCCCGCACCCCACACGGTGTCCGGGGCTGAGCCTTACCTGTAGACATAGGCCTTGTCCATTAGCGACTCCAAGCGGCGATTAAACTCAGAAAAGGAAGTGTACTAGGGTGAACAACAAGGAAAAAACCCAAACGGCATCAGCTTTAAAGATATCTGAATAAAACTGTAGGACATAGACTTTGCCGCTAAAAATATTCCATTCCTGTCTTTAAATACCGAGGGTCCATTGAGTGGTGTTTTCTTCCGCGTGGTAAGTGCATTTGAGCAGGTGCCACCCTACCTAATTTTATTTCTACCCTCTGGTGAGTCTTGTTATAACGTGTACTGAAAAACCAAGCTTCAAGGCCTTTCTTCCCTTTCTCTGTTTTTAACGCATGTAGAACTCCATTCTACAACGATGAACATCACGCTGCCGCAAACATAAGGGAAGCGGGAAAAGCATCGTAGGCGACGCGGAAGGCGTGAGCCTGCGTGAGGCCCCGCGGGTCCAGAGTTGCAGGACCTGTACGCACGTGGCACTGCACGTGCATTTACTTCATGAGATTTAGAGCCCAGGAAGTGTCAGCGCTGGTCAGCAATGGGTGACGACGAGCCGGCCTGCGTCTGGTCCTGCCGTCTCCTCCTACGGGAACCTGTGCCCTGCGGGGCCTGCCTCCCCGCCTGCTCTGTCTGAGACTCTGGGCAGCAGGACAGGGAGCGAGAGCACACGCCCTCACCCACCAGCACAGCCTTCGCCCTTTCCCAACTGCGCGACCTTGGCGTCCTGGTCTGTGAAATGGGGACCCCAAGGGGATGTGGCTTCTGAACAGACTGCATGCATACGTGGGCTGTCCAGAAAAAAACCACAAACACCGCTGCTTTTCACGTTGCAAGGCTGGGCACCGTCCCAACAGCCCCCGTATTCCTGTCTTCTCGTGAGTCACTTGGAGACAGATGAGTCACGTGTTTCCTAGAGAATGTGGGCCTACTTCCGTGAGGAATGCCTGGGCAGCAGGCTTGCGGAAAGAAGACGAATGTTGGCTTTCAGGATCTTCAATATTAAAAAAAAATGATTCAATACACAGATCCTTAGGGACACAGAGGTGGGGTGTGACGAGCTGGCATCTCTAAGCTTTACGATACGATGTGGGACGAAATCCCAAGTCCACAGGAGCCTGAGTCCCGGGACTCAAGCCGTGGGCGTGGGAGGAAACGCCGCAGCCGGAGGTCTGTCTGCCCGTCTGACCACAGTGACAAACGAGTCAGAAAAACCCGCGACGGACCCCAGACACCGCGCTCGCCAGCAGCACGTGTGGACGGTTCTCCCCGGGTGAGTCTCATCTTGCTCATCGATGAAAAGGGAGTTGTGTGGAGCAGTAAAGGAGACAGTGACTATGAAGTGTAGCTCATCAAACATCTCAGTTGCCACTGGATCCGTGTCTCCTGGCGGTGCCATGTGTGTGCCCGGGGGGCGTGGAAGAGATAAGCACCTACAATTTGTAAAATCTTTGGTGCTCCTCTAAAGGAAGGCTGTCTTCGGAAATGCGAGCTACCATTGCTGTTGTTAAAGATTTGTACAGAATTCCGCTTCCCGACTCTCCTGAGATTCGTTTTAGTCACCAGACGGGGCTGTGAGGGATGCCGTTGATGCTTTGCGAAGAGGCGATGCATGCACATAGCTCAAAACAGCGGCAAGTACCCACCTCCACCAGGCTTGCTCCTGCCTGTATCTGCATCCTGACTATCCCTCCTGCCTCTCACCTGCGCCTCAGTTAACCATTTTTATGAAGATTTTTTGTAGCCCTGCACTGTTGACATGAACATAGAAAAGTAGAGTATCTTCCCCTTTCTGTCATACAAAAGTTACCATTGCTCTCTAAACTATTCTGTAGCTAGCTTGTTGTTTTTTTTAATGCAGCAATTTATCTTGGAGGTCTTTTCATAGCAGCACATAGAGAACGTCCTCTTTATATATATATATTTTTGCATTACAAAGTGTATGCTATCGCGTAGACATGCCACAATTTGTTTATCTAGCTCCCTGTTGATGGGCGTTTGAGTTGCATCCAAGTTAAATAATTTTGTTATGCAGAAGCATGTTTGCATTCCCTTTTAGAGTTGTAGAATTTCATATGAGTAAGACAGCTTAGAAGCCAGCTAATCTAATTCTCTCCTCTTACAGCCAGTATTCCAGGCATTCAGCGACTGTCTTAACAAAACAGGACAAATGGAAAACAGTAAAATTTTAAAATTCATTTGTAATTACAGGTGTATTTATAATCACCCAAGCACTCCTATCTTAGATGACAAAAATACCTGCTATGAGATACAGAAAAAAAAAAAACCACCACCTCCACCAAGAGCGACTTCTAGCAGCACAATGCTGGTTTTCCTTTATTGAGTTTTAAAATTCATAGCATTGATGAGGGCAGAAAGATGTCGGATGTTTGGGGAAAGTTAGGAATATTATACTTTTAAGGTATTCTGAATCACTTTCAGGTTCCCACCACTAGAATAAGGCAATTACAACTAAGAATAGCCACACCGTGGCCTTACCTTTAATATCCTGTTTGTCCTAAATATCGGATTAACTCCGAAGAAGAGGTAGAGAACTTCAAACGGCACGACCGATGCGACGTCCCGCTGTGGGGAGAGCGAAGCACAGTGAGGCCCTGATCTACACCGTGTGCGTGTTAACAGATGCGGGCCGGGCACCGCGAAGTCTCCGCTGTTTCACACAAAACCGCCTTCAGGAAACCCGCGTGGACCATGTTACCTGCTGAGAAAAAGAACGCTCTCTGTCGCCTGCTCCCGAGGCGCTCCGTTTCCACCCTCGGGCCTCTGGCCTCTCCTGAGACGCTGCGTTTTCTGGGCTTTCTGTTGCACTGCTGCTTATATGTCAGAGATGGCTCGGGTGTATAAATGCAGGGCTCTTAGGCTAAAAATCAGGCCTGTTTTGGTTTCACGTGAAAGCGTCGCACGTTCGGTGCAGCTGTATCTACGTTTTAGCCTGTTGTCCAGCACTGGAGACAGATGATGCTGATGGGGGCAGCTCCGTGAGGTCCTACCCTGTTTCCCCGAGAATAAGACTGTCTTATACCGTTTCTCTGAAAATAAGACAGTGTCTTATATTAATATTTGCTCCCAAAGATGCGCTAGGTCTTATTTTCGGGGGGATGCCTTATACATATTTCAGCGAGAGGCAAAACTGTAAGTAGGTCTTATTTTCGGGGGATGGCTTACTTTCGGGGAAACACGGTACTTCAGGTCACACCGCTGACAGTGACCTGCTGCGAAGGTGTCTATCAGAGACCGTGCAGGCCGAGGGGGGGAAAGAGAAAACCAGCCCCACTTATACTTAATCAGCAGCCCTGATGGAAGAAGGTATGAAAAGTGCTCTTGTAGCTAAAAGTATGTGTTTTTAAATTTGTCACATACTTAAATTATTCTGGCCTTCTAGTACGCTGGTGATGGTGAAATGATATTATCATACTTGCATACCTTCCTGATTGCGATAAAAATAAAAACTCTTATGGAAGACAAGCACTCCTTTCCATTCATTATTACATGCTTTGGGAAAATAGGGCACATTAAGAACACTTAGTTTATTTAGGACAATTAAGAGCAGTTATAGACTCTCCGTGAGGCTGTACACGTGGGGAGGGAAATTGAGAGGACCCTGTACCAGAACTTCACATGAGCCCCACACCCCTGAGAAGCAGGGTCCAGCCTGGCTCCTATGAACATGCTGCTTGTCAGAGCGGTCACAGCGCCGTGGGTGTGCCCTGCGCACGCTGAGCCTTGTCCCAGGCTGGGGGCCATGCAGAGCCACCCGACCGCGTCAGACAACCACAAAGCCCGGATACGTCAGCGTGGGTTAGTGTAGACAGAGATGATTAGCGTCTCCCTGGATTGTAGAACCTTGAGCTGAGTAAGTATTGACCAACACTGCACTCTGAGGCGCTTCCCAAAGCATGGTGGTTGACATAGGAGCAAGATACTGTTTTTGTCCACAAGAAATGACCATTCTAGTAGTGGACTAACCCAGCACAAAAATAACTACAACACAGGTAGGATGTCCCGCAGGGGTCTCCAAACTTTTCAGCCCGCGGGCCGCATTAACTATCAAACAGCGGTTTGGGGGCCGACGACACACTCGAGGTCCAAATAAAAAAGAATCAAAACATAGATGTTGTTTTTAATTATTTATTTAATATTATTTTATTCAGATAAAAAGGTCTCCACGGGCCGGATGAGAGGGCCTCGTAGGCCGCATCCGGCCCGCGGGCCATAGTTTGGAGACCCCTGTGCTAAGGGAATTCAAAAGGAGAAGCAACCACACGTATAGTAAATTTTACATTTATAAATCCAAATTACATGCCTAAATTAATCTACCCTTACCAATTTACGTGGGCAGGTCTTCTCTCTGTCTAACTATGCAGATACTTTTTACGAAGAAATTTAGTTGGAGATAAAAACAAATCGAAAGGGATTTTAATTACCATAGATCGCCAATAGAAACAATGGGCACCTAAACCCCACTTCTGTATTAAATAAAATTTGAGGCTACTGAAGTGTCGTCCTTGAAATGTGAGGTGAGCTCATGCTCACACCTTGGGGTAAGGCCACAACGCTGCCTATTTCTTAGAGTTGGGAGGAATGAATAAGAGATAATAAAGTACTTGGGTGTAAATAATTATGGGCGAGAAAAATAAGATAATATTGCTATTTCAGGAAAGGAAGATGCCACGTTCTTTAAATAACTTTCCTTTTCTATTTTTTATTTTGCGTGTGTGAACAAGAAAGAAGCAAGAGTAGAAACGATTCTGTCGACTTTGACGTCATCGCGCTACGTGAATGGGAGGGTAGCTTCCTTCACGGACACAACGGAGCGCACACTTCTTCGCTGACATTGAAATCGGGACTTCCATGAGGGCACTAGTGTTCTCTTCTGCCTAACAAACACCCACACGCCGACTTACACACTTGCACACAGAAGACAGTAAATCGTGAAACTACTGAGAAGTAAAGCCTCAGACTTGCCTTTGTTTAATGAAACTTCATCTGTTTAAACTGTTACAAAGGCCAATGGTTCTGAAAGTGGATTAACCCCTTTAGCCCTTTCGATGTACACGTGTACGTACCCTGTTTTCTCTCCCAGCGGCGTTTCGACAGTCGGCTTACGTCCACTTGCGTCATCCATCAAAATTTTGCGAATGTCGATGATATACTTTTTGAGATATCGCATTTAAATGAAGTCAGTGTCCACACCATGTATGTGAGACAAATTTAAATGCTGTCTGGGGAGGTTAAGTCCCCAAATGTTAAGTCGGGGCTTGAGGGTTAAGTCCCCAAATGTTAAGTCGGGGCTTGAGGGTTAAGTCCCCAAATGTTAAGTCGGGGCTTGAGGGTTAAGTCCCCAAATGTTAAGTCGGGGCTTGAGGGGTTAAAATCAAAATGACAGCAGAAGGTTTGAACCACTTCCAAATTGCAAGGCACCCACCTGAAATTTTGCAGAACTCCTGTAGTGCCTCCTTAGCTCCTGTGAATCCACCTGGAAGTTATTTACACTTCATGTTAATTTTACCCAATTTCGTCAATTATTCTCTCACTTTAAAAATATTTATAGCTATCTTTCTCTACTGGTTTCTCTCCACTTCAGCCTATAAAGATGGTCTATCCTCCCAGATCTTAAAACAAAAATAAACCTTCCGTGGTGTTTTTGTTTTGTTTGTAAAAACTCAGGCTTCCTAAGAAAGCTGCCCTAGTCGCTTTACTCCACACCCTTCCCTCCTATTTATCCCTCAGCCCACAGCAACTGATGCCCCACGATTGGGGCATCTTGCTTCTTTTTTCCCGTCAAGCCGAGCAGTGTGAAAACCACCGGCGACCTCCCAATACCCTCGCCCAGGGAGACCGGCGCAGTCCTTAGCGCTCTCTTAGGGCCCCTTGTAGCCGGTTACAATCGGGCGCTTGTTTGTTAAACGCTGCCCTCCTTAATTCTCTGTCTTTTAAGCCTCGTCAGTACGAAGCAACATTTCTTCAGGGGAAGGTTGCTTTGAGGAGGGTATGCTAGTTGTGCCTAAAAACTTTTCCAAGAGATCGTTTTTTGAAGAAGGTCTACCCAGGTGTTATTGTATGTACTTATTATTTACCTCTTCTGAAAATCAGTTCCTAAAAACTCCATAATTTCACGCCGGATGGAAGTGTTTCAAAAAATAATATCCAAAACAACTACACTGCAGATTAAATGATCCGAGGAAAGAAAATCCTCGAACCAGGCTATTCGCTCACTCCTGCCTCACTGCTCCGGTACATCCCCTCAGTTCCTAGGATAGAGAAGGAAATAACCCGAACACTGTCTCTACCCTCAGGACACTTCTCGGGTAGGAAAGAGAGCGGCCTGTGCAAAGCGGGGCGAGAGGAGAAGTTACGCGTGGGGACATTTATTCCTCTGAGCCACTCAGCAGCTCACTGTGCATCGCTTAGATCCCAGACCTTGGGCCAAGCGTACACACTGTCTCATTTAATCGGCACCAGCAGGTTTACGAGTGGGTACTGCTATTCCTGTTATATGGATGAAAAAGATAGTATCCAATGAAAACGGTAAGTTTATTTTCTTCAAGTGATGCTGTTATTAAATCTGAGAGATAGCGTGGACCCTGGTCTGTGTGTGTCTGCACCCTAACTGGCCGGTGACCACAGATGAGTGAGTACAGAGCAGAGCACGGTCGTGGCTCATGGTCTCAGGCCAGCTTAAGAGCCGTCACCGCAACGTGTAAGCACCGGAGCAGCCTCTCCCCAGCCCCACCTACTATCATCTCTCCTCTTCGGATGAACTGCAGTCTGGGCTGGATCAGCAGTGTGTCGCAGAGGTAGATGGCATCACACGCCACGTCCGCCAGGAGCCAGTAGGGTGTGTTGTCCGGTGTCTGATACGGGAAGACGAGCCGCAGAGGGAGGAGGCAGCAGTTCCAGCCGTAGGCGGTGCTGACGAGCAGGAGCCACAGGACATAGAGCTGGTCTGAGACGAGAGCCGCCGGGTCGCCTCAGGGCACGTGACAGAGCCGGGGGGCCCTTGGAGCCGGGTGCTCCCTGCCCGGACCAGCTCCTCCCGACGCGTGGACCTGTGGGCTGAGTCTGTGCCCTCAGGAGCCACGTTCTGTGATTCAGGAGCTCTCAGGCGCGCTCAGGACACGCAGCAGCAGTTCTCTGCTCTTGAACTTGAGCAGCAGGACGGCCGGGGTGGGAAGAGAACAGGCCGCATGGCACCTGCAGGGCCGGCCCACAGCCCCTCACTCCTTGCCTCCCCTGCCCTCGGGAGCCCAAGGGGACCGGGGGGCCGGGGACTCTGGACGGCCCACCCGATCGTACCTGAGTGTGGGTCTATGCTCCCCGGAAAGCTAGCCCGCTTCAGGTGGTCTATCAGAGACCCCCGCTTGGGTTCCCGGCACAAGGCGTGAGGACGATGCTCTCCAGTCGGCTCAGCGCTGCTGTCTCGTGGGGAAGATGCAGCTGTGGGCTTTGCTTTGTGGGAGACAAAGAAGAGAGCATTTCTAAGAGGTTAAGCTCTTCAGGTGAATGAGCCGAATGCTTGGATTTCTTGACGTCTGAACGTCCCAGAATCTCCCCGTCAATCCAGGCAGAAGAGGCATTCTATGACATTTAATACAGTGGCATTTATGAGAACACCCACGTAATGAAAACACTGGAGTTTAGAAATAAAAAGCAGGTTTAAAGTTCACTAAGTTATGCCAAAGGCGCTACAAATAGAGTGTTTTAAACACAAGCTTGATTCTCACACCCTTCGGAGCATAAATAAAGTCAGTGCTTTGGGTTACACTGAAAAGAGTGCAGCGTTCGAAGCCGGTTTCAGTTTCATGCTTCTTGAAGCTCACACACACCCTTCAAGTTACAGGTAGTAAAGCTCAAACGAGTTGTTCTTTTCAACGTATTTATCAAACTATAATAACTGCTTTATTTTCGCCTCTTCTCTTTAAAAAGAAAATATTATACAACACAGTTTATTTTGAAAATCCAACTCCCCTTGTGCAGAATTATGAGGAAACCCATTAACTCTACCCTACGCAATGAACAATTTGACATTTAACTGTTATTAGACGACCAACGTTCTCCTCTCTCACCTTCTCTCAAACAATAAAAAATAAATCTAAAAAAAAAGGTATTGACACATATATCGCTTCACAGGATTTCTCTTTAGTATCGTAGTATGCCTAGCCGTTTACTCATCAATTTACTTATTAAAACAGTGACTGAGTTTCGACTTCAGGTACTGGAAATACAAAGGTGAGTCAGGCAGGGGTCGGCCCTGTGGAGGTCCACGGCTTCGTGGGGAGGCAGAAATGTAAATAAGATTTATACGAAGTGTATAAATCTACGTTCACATGGCTTGGCCTCAGGTGTCTAGGAGGGGCTTCTTAATTCTGAAAGGATCAGAAGGCCTTTGACAGAGAAATGAAAGAGCCTTTCAGACCTTGAGAACAGAAGCTCAAAGACGTGGAAGAACATGCACTCGCGTGCACTCGTGTGCGGCTGGGACTCAGAGCGCAGGGCGGGCGTGGAGGCGGTCGTGTCCGAGAAGGTTGAGATGGCTCCTCTATGAGCAGCTTAGGTGTCTGGATATGAGTCCACCGGCTGGTGGAGCCCACGCAGAGCACTGGGCCGTGAGGCCCGGAGCCGGAGGCGAAGGAAGAAGCGAGTGCGTTAGGATAGTGCTGAGGTGGGAGAGAAAGCGACTGAAGAAATGCTTTCAGGCAAAAATCAAGGGATCTGAACATTCTGAGTCTTCTGGACAAATCCAAATAAGGAATCCAGACTCACTCCTAAATTCCCGCCACGAGAGACCAGGTCCACGGAGACGTCCGTCTGCGGTGGGCGTGTGGGAAGACGAGACTTGCATGTCTATGTGTTCCGGTCCAGGCGCTCGTGGGACGTGACACCCACGTGGTGTCACAGAAACACGGTTCCCACGACGAGAGCGGTGGGATGTGTGAGGAGACACGTGCCGATGACATCATCAGAAACCCAAGTTGTCAAGGTCGAAACTGTAAGTTTTCTTTCTACCCGACAAGACCTAGGACAAGGTAGGCTTCTAATAAGTGCTTATTGATCACATACACCCACTTCTTCTAACCTTTTGTTGGACCTTATTTGATGTGCTTCAGTGCATTGAAAAAATCTATAGGCAGAGAAGTGGAGGGTTGGTGGATCATTAACTGCAAAGTTAGATATTAAAACTGTCAAAATGTTTAATTCAAGCCCTAAGCCCTAAGGAGAATGCTTTTTTCATTTCCTGAATCACCTAAAAGCTGCAATTGACCATAAATTAGTAATTGCCACTTAATCACCCCAGCTTGTACTGTGCTAATCTACCTTATGGCTAAATGCTGAAAATTGTATTAGAAAGCATGTCAGCTTTTCAAGTACGTAACTATACCTCAATCACTCTTTTCGTATCAGCTGAGCACTTATATGTCAGCCTCTTTCCTTTTCTTTTTCTTTTTTCCAACTTCTTTTCTGGAGTAATCTTCGCCCGTCTTCTCCACTGGCTATACATACAGAAGCGAGGATTGCATTTTTCTTTAGGTAATTTTGTGACTGAACAAAAGAGGGAAAAAAGAGCTGGAGAAATATATTTCATAAGATAAACGAAATATCAAAAGGGAGTAGAAGAGGAAACCAGTGGGCATGCCTGATATTACTCTGCTTCATCTGGCATCTCTTATTCATATTACTAATTATATATTTAAGAAGAATTATTTCTCATAATTGCTCGATGAAATATTTGGTAAACAGCAAACATTTTACAATATTGATTTAAAAATAACATAGAAGGGAAAGTCTCATTGATACGCATCTCCTATTGTGATCAATGTATTACAAGTATTACAATGTATTACAAGTATTACAATGTATTACGAGTATTAGAAAAATAAAGAATTACTGTTAGAATTATATTGACTCCTGGTTTTGATAAGGGTGCAGAGAACACTCACTTAAAGATGAGTTGATGGAAAGTAACAGCGTTGCAGCCTATTCTTATTTCTTGGAATTCGATCGGAGATACAGCGAACGGCCGTCCTGCCATTGACGCTGCCCTGTGTTTGGGGCTGAAGACCGGCTGCCCGCGGGTGAGCAGGCAGCACCGAGACGCTGGGGTGGCTACAGGCACCTTCCTTTCGTGCAGCGGGTGCAAAACCCCGGGAGAGGTGGCGGGAAGGGGCGGTGTGGTCTGCGTGTCCGCTGAGGAGCGTCAGGTTTAAGGGGTGCACGTGGAAGACATGGATGTTGGAATGGATTCTTCTCACTCTGCACTTAAGGCCGCTGCTTCAGGGCCCCGCAGAGGTGATGGGCCTTAATGGGGCCGGGCAGGGTGAGCGCACGTGGCGGTGGCATGTCAGTGGGGCCTGAAGCGTGAGTGGCACGTGGCTCATGAAGTTGCCAGGCTGAGGACGGGTGTGTCAGCTGTTGCCTTGTGCAGAGCAGGGACACACACACATTTTACGGCAGGATCCCAAATCGCCTCTAATTTGGCTTAAAGGTTCAGCCGGAAGCGATGGCGAACCGTAGCAGAATTCTAAGCAGAAGAGGGATGTTGTTAAGCGATGTTTTAGGAAGAATCATTGAAAAAAGAAAGAACATGATCAGATGTGGCAGGAGGAAGCATGATTTGAAGAGAGAGGGAGCCGAGTTAAAACACATGGGTTAACGGAACAGCAGGAAATTCCACGTTTGGACCCTGGAAGAATGTTCGGTCAAAACTCACGTCCTCCTGGGACCTGAGGCTGTGGCTTTACTTGGAAACAGGGCTTCTCTGATGTATCTAAGGAAGGAGGTCACACTGGGGTGTAGGGTGTGTCCTAAATTGAATGACTGGTGTCCTCCTAAGACCCGGAGGAGACGCACAGGGAGCCGCGTGGGACAGCAGAGGCAGAGCGGGGGTGGTCACCGTAGGCTAGCAGCCCGAGGACAGCCCTAGCGCAGCCAGCAGGGCGGCCAGGGCAGGCCCTCCCGTGGGAGCCTGGCCTTGGGGACACCCCCATCTCAGGCTTCCTGCCCCCAGGACCGTAGGAGGCTACGAGTCTGCTGCTTGAAGCCTCTCAGTTTGCGGTGACCTGGGATGGTGGCCCTAGAAATGGATTTTACCGAGTTAGCAATGTGGATAATCGTGATACGACGTGGGCAACTCCAAGAGAGGCGTCAGTTGTAAGATTCGTACAAATGCATTCGGCTTAGCATATGTTAAACTTGTTAAAGTGTGAATGGAGAAGCCTCGTCTTTTTCAGCGAGCTCTGGGTGCAGCCGGTAGTTGAGGATCTGTGTCTGGGAGTCGGCAGCGGGGATGGAGCTGGGCAGGCGGAGCTAGGAGCCGCCTGCCTGGAGGGGACCGGGGTTGCTCAAGGTCGGATGGGGGCTGAAGCCAGCGCAGAACAAGAAGAGTCTGGGCATCAGACCTCGGGCGTGTGCAGACATTTAAGGAGCAGCGAAGGAAAGGAGCTGAGAAGGAGCAACTAGAGAGGTAGAGCCCAGAGACAGACAGACAGAGAGAGAGAGAAAGAGAGAGGCCACAGAATCCGGGCAGCGAGGTGTTTGCAAGGGGTCAGTGGTGACTCGCTCGCTCGCACACAGAGTGAGCAGGACAAGAACCGGGGCATGACTTTCCCTCTAGCAGGTAAGGCCTCGTCGTCACTAAAAAAAACGGGTGGAGAAACGTGTAGTGTCATAAAACTTAGCCATTTTCTCCCCATTGGACTTAATACGTATTTTGGAAAAAAAAAAAAAGGATGTAGAATCTTGCCTTGATTCTCTTAATAATATTTTGATGTTCCATTCATTATTATCCAAACTCAATTAAATGTGGTATTTATTTCGTCTAATAAATCTTCCTGAATAAACTTTGGCTTTTGCAAACTTTGCCAGATTCCTCTTAATGCTTCATGAAGAATTAAATTTATTTTTCAATGACTTAACTTACTAAAAAAAATTCCAGTTGATCAAAGTCCTTTAAAACCTGCTATCTCTGTCTTGTTGAATGACATAGGAATTAGGTAAAGAGCATTATATTCCACTTTGCGGAGCTTTGTGGGAAGAAAGGAGCAGGTCTTTCTCCTTTTGTTGTGTTTTCACAATAATTAATGATAAATCCAGACAGTTGTCCTCAAAAGTTACATTTGAAGAAAAGAAGCCCTCTCCGAATAAGTGAGCACTTCACAGGAGTGAAGTCTGACTGAAAATACTTGAAATTACTATAGAATTCTGACTTTTACCAATGTATGTGGTGGTCTATCATAAAAACCTACCAATTTTAAGCAAACCTGGGACAGAACAGACATAACTCAATTAAGTCTCCTTCTGTTCCTTTCTCACATTCACCTCTAAATGCTGTGAAGACTGAGTTGTTTATCCCATTTCACTTGTACGTATGGTACTGTGTGTACACATTAGTTTGTACATACGCTCATGTCCATATGGGTGGTGGGATGCAGTTTCCTAACCTGAGTTATTCCTGATCTGTCGCGAGCAGGCTGCACGCCCCTCCTAGCACCTTCTCCAGATCTTTCCTGCTATTAATCCACGAGGGCTGGAAGCTGTGTTCATGCTTATTTTTATTGTTAGTGAACCACATTCTAATGGCCCACATATGTACTGGTGCCTAACTTTGGTCAAAGTTGAACTATTTTGAGACTAAAGTAACAAAAATGCTATAAAAAATTGTGAAAGATTATAAATTTATATCCATAAATTTATATGGATTAAACTCGCACACACACACATGTGCATGCATGCACACACCACTATACACCAACACACACAGGAAGAGCAGCCCTTCCCAAGTGCTCACTTAATGGAAAGAGAACGAGAACATAGATCAATATAGACATAGAGCAGTCATAACACAAACACAGTTCATATCAATAAGCATCTTAAATTCCTTAGTGACCACATGCACTTTTTTCAGAGTAAAGTAAGCAACAAGTATGTTTTCATCGTTTTTCCATAGAGCAACGGCCTGGAACAGTCACAAATGCTCCCGAAAACTGGTGTCTTGAGGTTCTAAGGTGCATGTTGAGCGTCCCAGTCACTTCACCAGCAGATATTTGCTGCACATTTACTTTGCATGAGGAAAGATAAGGTATAGATAAGATATCTATCTTATAGATAAGCTAAGATGATATAGGTCCACATTGGAGATCCTTTAGCTAATATGGCTCTTTCCTTTTATGGATGCTCTTATATTTGCTTTTACTGATTAGCTTCTTAAATATATATATTTATTTATTTATTTATACAGAGAGAGAGAGACAGAGACAGAGACAGAGAAAGAACTGAACCAGGGGAGCTCCCAGCTCAGCACATGGTTCCGCACGGGCCGGAGCCAGGATTCGATCCCTGGTCCCCGGCGCTGCAAAGTGAGCGCTCAACCCACCGAGCCATCCCGGCTTCCCCTGATTAGCTTCTTATGATACATTTATCATAATACATTTCTTTACCTAAACACACGTTTCTTTACCTAAACACGAATGTGTCCGAATGCACTGTGATTGCATGTCTTCATTCTGTCCCCGTTCCCTTATGTGGGCACCTAAGCCCCAGTGTGTCTGCGGTTGGAGATGTGCCTTCCGGAGGGGAGTGGAGGTCACATGGGGTCCTAAGGGTGAGAGCGAATGAGTCAGTGTCAGCAGGGACCCACTGCCTGGGCTGGAAAATGTTTGTGCAGCATCTTTTCTCCAAAGGCACAGAGAGACATCGTTTATATTTCAGGTAAAGAATTGACAGTATCTAATGAAGAAATAATGTAAAGTGAATACCCACTTGATGTTGAAATAAAGGAGAGGGTGTATTGAAGGGGTGTTCTGAGAGTGAAATCCGCGGCTTCTCTCTTCCTAAATGTGCAGGAAGCATCAAGTGGATCCAAAGCACTAAGGAACCAATCAGAACGTGTTGAGGAAGGTGGCTGGGCATGTGGGTGACAGGTAAATGGCTTTCCACCTTTAAGCTCCAAATGAGAGGACGAAGTCTCTATTGGAAGTGGATTAGCAAATGGCACGATGACATTAAACAGGCTTCTGGTGACCCCTGAACGTCACGGCTGGCCGGCTGCCTCTCTCCTGACACTTTCCTTGAGACGCACGCAGACCCTGATACTCTCCTTTTTGCTAATTAACACATCGTCATCAAGAATTTGCCCTGTCTGGGTCCCAGCCTTTGCTTTGCTGCTGTCAGTTATCTACCCTGGGGACAGACCTGCCCCCAATGACAAGGCACCGACTGATGTGTGACAGAAAGTCCAAGAGCCGCTCCAAGTAGGAAGGTAAGCCGTCAGCAAACGCTGCTGCAGCAGCTGGACAGCTGCGGCCGACATGTGCACATCAGCCTGCACCTCACACTCACACCCACACCCACACTCACACCCACACTCACACTCACACTCACTCGAGCGTCAACTCCATGTGGATCATGACGTACAGGTTCCTATAAAACCTCTAGGAAAAAAGAAGATCTTCTCAATCTGGGGCTAGAAGAGGTCTTAAATTTGACACCAAAAGCACAGTCCGTGAAAGGAAAAACACTAAACTGTGTCTGATCAATATTTAGAAACTGTTCTCTGTGGAATAGCCTGTTAGGATGAGAAAATAAATCAAAGATGGAGAAAACATTTATAAGCTACACATTCGACAAAAGTCTAGAATATGTAAAAAACTCTTAAAACTCAATAATAAAAAAAAAAAAATCAAAACAATCCACCCATAAAGTGAGCAAAAGACATGCACAGGCATTTCATGGAAGAGGCTAGACAGACCGCAAATAAGCACATGAGAACTCGTACAGCGTCGGCGGCGGCTAAGAAATGCAAATGAAAACCACCCTGAACGGCTAAAGTAAGAAACAGTGACACCGCGAGTTCTGGCAAGTTTCCTATAAAACTAACCCTGCAATTATCCTCTGACCCAGTCACGGCATTCTTGGACATTTATCCCAGAAAAACCAAAATTTGTGTCACACGTAAAACCTGAACACAGATGTTTATAGCAGGTTTATCTGTAATGATCCCAAACTGGAAACAACCTCTGTGACTGAATGGTTATACTACGGCACAATCATATAATGGACTACTCAGAAAAAGAGGAAAAAGTGTCATGGATGCGCACAACTTGGATGAATCTGTAAGAGCCGATTTATAAAGGCTAAGCGTCACAGGAGTCCATGTAGGTAACATTCTTGAGACGACAAGATTATAAAGAGGGAGAGCCTGTTATCGACTGTCAGGGGGCAGCGTGTGGGGTGGGGAGGGCCGTGTGTGTGGTTATACAAGGGCACCCGGGGACATTCTGGGAGGGTCCTCTGTACCTTGACTGGGATGATGGACACATGAACTTACACACATGTTACAACTACATAAAACTAAACACATACGTACGTGCAGGTACGTACGAGTGACGCTGTGGTAGTCTTTACCAAGATCAGCGATTATCAGTGTTTCTGGGGGTGAGACTGTCACACTGCCCCTGGGTAAGGAGGAAAAGGGAACATTCTCTGTTATTTCTTACAACTACGCGTACGTCCACGATCGTCCCAAATTCAAAGTTAGTTAACACGCCACCATGGATCTGACGGCACGCGTGGGAGACCAGTGACGGACGGTTATGAACAAATCATGACAGGGCAGGTGGAAATAACCGGAATTCGTGCTTGTGGATCCTGGAAGGGGAGCATTTGGATGGTAAGAGGCTGAACGACGCTAACAGTGAGCGACTGCTCTAAAGGATTCAGAATGCTCGGAGCTCATGAAACACAACTGTACGAGAGCCCAGTCATGTGGGTCCCATTTGAACAACACGCGCTGGCAGGTGAATTTGGTAAAAGCCGCTGACGGTAACTTAAACGCGGTGTGCGTGCGCATGAGGGAGAGCTAGTATTTCAGAGCCGAGTGACATGATAAACGCTCATCTTCAGGAGGAAATGTGGAGAGCTGAGCGCGCCATATGGTGCTACACCATAAATTCCCCAGGCTCTTCAGGAAGGCAGGCCACTCTCCCGATGAAGACGGTCATCAAATTTTATGGTCAAAATTACCCACTATGTCTTGGGCAAGCACCTGGACACATCCTGCATCACACTGAATATTTACGGCAAGCGACTAGCTCCAAGGGGCGGGCCGCACAGTCTGGGCGGTGGGGGAGCTCTTCGTACAGGTCCTGGAGGAGCATCTCAGGCTTGCACAAAAGTTGGGGGCACCGGCAGCCCCATAAATCTGTAGCTGCAGCGTCATTCCTCTCAGTGAATGGGACGGGACCGTCCTACTGGCTGCATGCACGCTGCAGAAGCAACGCAGACGCGCTTAGAGCTGCAACATATTGCAGCTGCCCTAAGGCTCTGCTCTTTTTAATTTGATATTTGAGAAGAGGAGGTAATTGCCAGCAGAATTACATATGTAGCCTTTGGAAACAGAAGTGTATGTTTAACTTTCTAGCAACAGCCGGGACTCAGGCTGCCCTGTGATCAGGAACCGGCCTGGGTTATCACGCTTCCTCGTACCCGGAGTACCAGGTTCCTAAACTTCTTACTCAGGTGACGGGACATTTGTCAGGGAGCCTTCAAGTGCAGGTGTGGCCGCGCTGGGAGCAAAAGAGTAATCACCAGCTGGAGACGGGTGTGTGCTGTATACTCCTAAGTGGTAGAGGCCAGCATTTGCTTGGCGTGCAGGGAAAAGTCAAGTTCTGCGGGGCTGTGAACGTGTAATTCATAGGGCTCTGTTAAAGAAAAGGGTAGGAAATTATGAATTCTCATTTTAGCAGCAGTCTTCACTGAGCGCCCTGAGCCACCGCTTTACTAGGTTCACAGTACGTCCGCCTCTGCAGGTGTTCGTTCAAGATGTGTTCAGCACAGGCCAGGGTTCGAAAACCCACCGTCCGAATATGAGTGGTTTCACACACACACACACACACACACACACACACCACAACTGTCAGGGTGACGCGTGATGGACAGGCGGGAACACCGGCACTTCTGGTGGTTCCTGGGAGCAGGCAATGCTACCGTCCTAGCTGCTGGTTTGCCTTCCCAGCTATCCTCGTTCTCTTAGAGTGAGTGATCAATAACAGGGAGGTAGGTGATGCTCACACCTGTAAACTTTGAAGGCTGGTGAAGCAGGATACCTCCACGATTCATCTTCCAACGAACAGCAAAAGTTTTAAGTTCCTACTCCATCTATTGCATCTTAGTGTCATGCCAGAAATTATAACAGAAATAAAAATCATCTTTAGTATCTCATATTGAAGTAATGAGCAATCATTTATTTATTAAGTAATTGCCTCTTATTTTATAAACAACAAAACTACGACTATTGAATGTCAGAATATTGCCTATCGTATTTTCCGGCGTATAAGACGACTTTTGAAACGAAAAAAGTCAACCAAAAATCGGGGGTCATCTTATACGCCGAGTATATCCCAAAAAACGTCTCGATATGCCACTAAACGAATTTTCTGTACCCGAAGCTACACTATGTTCTAGTAAAAAGCCTGCTCAGATTGGCCAGAGTCAGAGAGGCGGTCTATTATAACCTTTGAACCTTTGCTTGTTGTGATTGGCTCACCGTGGTACCGTATTTTCCGGCGTATAAGACGACTTTTGAAACGAAAAAAAGTCAACTGAAAATCGGCGGTCGTCTTATACACCCGGTTGTCTTATACGCCGGAAAATACGGTATACATACCATTTCCAGAGGACCGCTGATCGGTGTCTATAGGCTCCTGCAGAACGTTAGACATGATACTGGCTCATGATAAATCATGAGTGTCTGACACTCACAGTGATCAATACAAGAAAACACTGCCGGAAACTTTCATGTCTGTCCTTGTTTGAAAACTGCAGTTGACTTGGATAGAGGTTTCATTTCCTTGTAAACATTTTAATGTATATGCTATAAACTATCATGACACACCTAGAAAATGACTATTTTTAAGACACTCTGAGATGAGGCCAGAGGCAGCTCTCAGTCCCTGTTACCGCCTTTGAGGCCCGAGCAGGTCAGAGCTTGTGCAATGCTCTGTCGTGAGGCGTTTAAGAGGTATGTACATTCTGTAGCCTCGTAGAAACTACTGCAATATTAACATTAATCATGAAGCTTTTTACACAGTTAAGGATATTTCCTTTGAAATGCTGAAATAAAAAAGAAGTGGAGACCAACCTTGAAAATTCCCTGAGCAGACACATTTAGCTTGTTGTGTAAGACTAGCTTGACCTGAGCCATTTCTTGCATATGCTTCTAGAAATCGTGAGCAAAACTGGAATTGTTTTCTAAGGCTGACATGAAGTAGCCACTGGCCAACCCCATCCCTTAGGAATCCTGCTCTCGGAACCCATCACGGGAAGAACGAGCTGTCGCTGCTCTCTGCCCACATGGGCTGCTTCAGTCACACCCCCCGAGCCCAAGGTCACGTGTGGGTCTGAATGCTTCGCGTGTGCAAACAACAAACTCTTATTAATTACTTCAGTGATTGACTGGTGTCAGTCCTGTTACCTCTGAACCTTTCACAAGTAAACTCTCAGAAATGGGAGCACTAACCAGTTATACATGTGGCTATTTCTAAATATATATATATATATATATATATATTTATTTATTTATTTTTATTTTTGACAGAGAGAAAGAGACAGAGACAGAGACAGAGAGAGAACTGAACTGGGGGAACTCCCCAGTTCAGCACATGGTTCTGCACGGGCCGGGACCAGGATTCGATCCCTGGTCCCCGGGGCTGCAAAGTGAGCGCTCAACCCACTGAGCCATCCCGGCTTCCCCACATGTGGCTGTTTCTAAGAATTCTGATCCATGCTGATTTTGTTAATGGCAGAACGTCTAGTTCCGTTCCCTTTTCCAGCACTGGGTGCGCTATAAAGGCAGGCCAATGCATGGCGTGCAATTTAGTTAGCACTTTTTGGGTTACCCTCAAGGTGAAATGATTTCTTATTCCCTTGTAAGTCATTTATTCACTTCTTAGTTGCCAGGCTTGAAGTCATCTTCTTATCCTTGTTTTTTATATGAGCTTTTCATATATGACGTGTGTTTGAACATTTCCTCTATTTATTGTGTCCTTGCATAGAGTTTTCTTTTAACATAAACAAGCTTTTATTTTGACACCGTTAAATTATCCACATTATCCTTTGTCATTTCTTCCAGCTTAGGAAGTTCTCCATATAGTTGGGATTCACTTTAATCTTCTCAGAATTTGGAAGCTGATTTTGTTCTAAATTCCATCCATCTGAAATTGGTTTGGTGCCTTGGTCTGCAGCGAGGATCTAAATATTAAAGCATCTCCTTTTCTTCCAAACAGCTCGCCCAAACACCTAACACAAGGATCTGAATAACGTTTGATATTCTTGTGACTTTTGATGTCATCTTCATTTTCCTTCAGGGTGTTATTCTCTTCCTATGAATCGGGTTCTTGTTTCAAACAAGGCTAATTACGCAGTACGTCCGTCCCTGTGTTGGTAACAGTGTTTGTTTCTCTATTCGTAGCTTGACGACAGCGGTTCTTCCCCTTCCCCTTGCACAGTCAGAATGAAAAAAGGTGCATGACATTGTGCTAGCAGAGTGTCGGGGAGGAGGAGGAGAGCCCTTTCATAACTACCTTTCCAAAACAGGCAGCCACGGCGCACAGACACTTCGATTTCTCTTTTAACCTATCCCTTGCCATTGTTTTCCCCTGATGGCTTCTCAGCTGTGCCGTTATTCCGGTGACGCTGACCATGCATGGCAGGTAGTGGGAGGGCACTAGGGGGCAGCGGCAGCGCACTGTTGTGGGCTCACCTTGCTGCTCCCAGGCTGCTCGGAGCCGAGCACAGGCTTTGTTGTGACAGTGGCCGTAGTACCCTCAGCCGAGTCCATGCTGCGTCCAGGGGCCACCAGGAGGGCCGTGGACCAGGGCCGTCTGCTCCTTTGTACACCACGAACCTGTTCACTCATCCCTTTGCACTTCTCAACAAAGACTGAGAAGCGAGGGTGCTCCGTCTGAGCCCTGGGATGACGAGCGACTTTTATTTTGTGCGATTTCCCACGTTTCCTGCAGTGGGCATACGTGGAATACGTTCTCCAAGAGTAAAACGAGCATTTGCTTCTAGTAGTCAGGACTTACTGCACATTATAAAGGAACTGTGCTTTTGACAAGGACAGGAGGGGAGGAAACACCCACCAGGCCGTATTTTCCCTTCGCTTACCCGGGACGCTGAACACTTGGCGGCCGGGTGCTGGCAGGACCAATGGACAGCGCTGACTGGAAAGAAGGGACGCACGTGGGTCTCCGGGAAGCAGGTGCTTGAGGCCACCTGGGGGGAGGCTCTGCCTGCACTCTGCCCCCCACACCTTGTACCCCTTGCCACCTCAGGGCAGACTCTGAGGGGCTTCAGAGACCAGCCTGGATGGAGCCCCGGGGCCTTGCTAGCGACTGGCCCCTGGCTGAGTGAGCCCCCCGGGGAGCAGAGCTCTGTGCTGGGCACCGAAGCAGCAGCCTGTCTCACTGGGAACGCCGGGCACAGTCGCTCACAGATTAGGGCCGGAGTTCCTTAGAGAGGCGCTGGTCTTCCATAACTTACAATCTGAATGGGACTGCGCAGGTCTAACTGGGCACCTAGCTTAGTGTTAACATGCGACAATGGCTAACATACAGTAGGAGCTCCAAACAACCAGTGACTCTCAAAACAACGTCTATTTTATTTTTTATTTGGAGGCCGTCTGTATGAGCAAGTGACAGGGAGGCCGCCAGTCCCCTTAGTTCAGGGTCACTAGCCTCACAGGGCCTGGAACTGAGGTGTTAGCAGCTACACCGAAGGAGAGACTAGGGCAAAACGTTAGATCTGGAGTTAAAGCACCCACGGCCGAGCATCTGAAAGCTCCCCACAGGTGATAAAGCCGTCCTCACACCTCTGAAAAAGCGTCCCGGAAGAAGCAAATGGCCTAGAAATTCTAATTACCTGCTGAAGTCCTTTGCTGACATTTCAGTTTTGAGTAGAATTCTCCTATATATTTCTGTCAGTGAGTAAGCAGCTTTTTTCTCTTGGCTACTTAAAACTCAGGTCTCAGGACCTTTTCATTTTATCGTTCACGTTTTGTGCAGCCTTCAACCGTATTTCTGGGACACAGTGAGACACTGAGTAGGAATCATGGTGTTGCATGACGGGATGACCTGCAGAAACCAAGGCACAAGCCGCTTGTTGGGGATGTGACCCTGGCTGACCGGCCCCCCAAGTCACCACTGAGGAAGACGTCCCCTTGCACCTTTCTTTGCAGAGGCCAGACCCTGAGAGCGAGCTAAGTACAGCGATCCCACTGCAGTAGCCCGTGTAAGTTATCTCGTAAGAATCAGAACAGAAAGTTCCTTCCAGGTGGTGGTTTATACTCCTCGGTGAACGTTCGTAAAACTGTCTTTATATTGGGGAAGCCGGGATGGCTCAGTGGGTTAAGCGCTCACTTTGCAGCCCTGGGGACCGAGGATCGAATCCCGGCCCCGGCCTGTGTGGACCCATATGCTGAGCTGGGAGCTCCCCCAGTTCAGTTCTCACCGGGGTGAGACCCCGGCCCAGTTCCTGCCCTGTGCAGCCCCGCGCCCACCTGTGGAATGAAACTATGTGGAAAAACCAATGACGTGCAACTATGGAGACTGTTCTGGGCCCTCCCCCTTCTCTGTCTCTGACTCTGTATCTCTCTCTCTCTGTCAAAAACAATAAAAAAATAAATCTTAAAAAAAACAAAAAACTGTCTTTATAAAATAGGGGATGAAGCACTTCCTCAGGTCTTGTGGAAACCAAGGATCCGGTCTAAGGAGAACAAACTGGTGATCGAGCATCGAGTGCTGTGGTTAGGGGCCGACAAGGCCTCGTTCACATTGGACTGAAGTCTCTGTGAACCACACGCCACGTTTCCAGTTCCCTCTAAAGCACACATTGGCACGGTTTAAGCAAAGCATTCATGGCTCTGAAAAAAACACTGTCTGATTCTAATTTTAAAAGCACGTGTGTAAGCGCATTGCTCACAAGTGCGAGAAAAACACTGCGCCGAGCTCCGCGTGGGTAAAAGCACAGCGGCCGGGAGCTCTTTCGTGCGGCCCCCACGGCCTCCCGGTCCCAGGTAGAAGCAGAACCTTCTTCCCATCAGCACTGCAGCTCCCGGTGCCCACCGGCTGGCGTGTTCGTCACATGGCCTGGCGGCTGCTCAAGTCCAGACGTAAACCATCGTTTTCCTTCCACTCGAGTCTTAAATCAGGTCCCAGACTCTGAGGCGACCACTCGCACCATCACCTTCTGAAGACGGCAGCTTCTCCCAATCTGCTTATCGAAGGAGTCGCTGGAGGGATGGAGGCCGAGGCCAACAATTGTAGAGAGGAGATCAAAGGCGTAACTTGCGCTCCACGTACTTGTGGACTCAGCTGAAGCACAAGGGCTCCGTTTCGCTCTTAACCCCGAGCAGCTTAAAAGCACATTAAATTGTGAACCACTGGAAAAGACTTGGTGGTATTTGGTGATAAGAATATTATATTGGAGCTCCAGCAGATACATTCATGAAAGATGTGCAGAATGCAGACAGACCGACAACATGCTACATTTCGAAATTTGTTCAGAATGGAGGCACACGTTTATGAGAAAAAACACTACCTTACCTCTACAATTATATAATCTGGAGACTGCTCAGTCATTCAGCACTTAATTACAAATTCAGAAGCAAACAATGAAGTCCTACTGTCAAGCACCCATTAATACAGGGAGAGGCAGGTGATGAAATTTAAAAAATACAGACTAAGTCAGGAAGTGAACGCTCCTGAGGAAAACGGACCAGGGTGAGCGATGGAGAGCAAGAGGACCTGCTGCCTTCTGCAGAGTCAGTGAGGCCGCCTCTGCCCAGTGGCTGGGGAGATGGGGCAGGGAGGGCGGCAGCTGTGGGAGGCTCTGCCCGAGGGAGGGCTGTGTAGTGTGTGGCCGGGCAGATGGGGAGGTGATTGTGAGCCGCAGAGGGGAGGTGATTGTGAGCCGCAGAGGGGAGGTGAGGAAGGCAGCTGTCACTCAGCTTGATATGGGGAGCATCCGGAGGAGAAAGGGACAATTTGCATTCCAACGTGACGACCTGAACTGCCCTGCTGAGGATGACCCACAGCGGAGCAAAGACTGTGGACGCGGTGACCGGTTCAGAGATCGTCCCAACAGCTCTATGGACCAGGGCGGTGGCCGCACAGGTGTGGATATGTGGGAAGATTCTGAATCTGTCCCAAAGGAATGGCCAACAGACTCGACTACTGCACTGGCTGTTGTGTGTGAGGGGTAGGGCAGGGTGACTGTTTCTCTTGAGCAAACAGAGGAATGGAGGTGCCTTGTGCTGAGATGGGGGAGACGACAGGAAGAGCAGAGCGAGGAGGGGAGTGAGGAGATGGGCTTGGACACATACATTCTGACATGTCTGCTAGACCAGGGGTCCCCAACCCCTGGGGTCTGTTGGGAACTGGGCCGCACAGCAGGAGGTGAGCAGCAGGCCAGCAAACAAAGCTTCATCTGTATTTACAGCTGTTCCCCATTGCTCACATGACTGCCTGAGCTCCACCTCCTGTCAGATCAGCAGCATTAGATTCTCACAGGAGCATGGACCCTGTTGTGAACTGTGCACATGAGGGATCTGGGTTGTGTCTCCTTATGAGAATCTGATGCCTGATGATCTGAGGTGGAGCTGAGGCGGTGACGCTCGTGCTGATGAGCGGCTACAAATACAGACAAACGTGAGCAGAGAGGTCTGACCACACAGAGACCATCATAAACCACCTGCTAGCAGACTCCTATCAATACCCTATCCGTGAGTGGCCAGTGACAATTCAGCTGCATCCGGTGGCAGGCTTTAAGCCAGAATCCAAAATTTATTTCTGTCTGCTTGTGGCCCTCCCATTATTTTACCACTTCCATCTGCACCTCTTTAGTGCACTGCAGTCTTGTCTCAGACACTGTTTGGGTGAGCCCACAAGCCACCCCCAGCCAAAATGAGTAAAAAACAAACGTCACTGGAGGGCTTCTTTGTAAAGAGGGAAAGACCCAATGACGAGACAGCAGAAGACTTGAAGACCGCCAACCAAAAGAATGCTGCATTGAAAAAGAAATACCAAGAGTCCTACTTAAATTATGGGTTCGTTGCAAACAGATGATTCATTCTCCAAGTCCCGTTTGTATACTGTGTGGTGACCGGGTATCGAACAAAGCCATGAAACCTTCAAAACGGCTTCACCACGTGGAGACCAAGCTCCCTGCGTTCAGAGACAAGCCTTTGGGGTTTTTCAAAAGAAAAATGAAATGTAAACATGAAGAACAAAAGCAATTATTGAAGGCCGCAACGTCATCAAACACGTCTGCACTGAGAGCATCATTCTGAGTGGCTGGTTACCTCATTGTATATTACAACATACTAATAGAAGCAAAGTGCACAATAAATGTAATGCGCTCACATCATCCCAAACCATCCCACTCCCTCCCACAAAACCCATCCCTGGTGCCAAAAAGGTTGGGGACTGTTGTCTTAGGCGGAAGGTATTATATAGGGAACTGGTATTTGGAACTGGGGTCCTCGGGAGAGGACCAGGTTGGAGATGTAAGTTTGGGAGTCACTGGGGTGTCAACGTTGCCTAAAGCACAGAACCAGGTACAATCACGTGCTAAGAGAACGTGGGAAGAGCAGAGAAAGAGTCTGAAGACCACGCCTGGGGCCTCCAGAGTTCAGAGTCTGGGGAGATGAGGAGGAGCCGTCAATGAGCACCAAGGAGTGGCCGGGAGGTGGGGCGTCAGTCCTGCAGAAAGAGGGGTGTCTGGGGAGTCCGTGAAGGGCAGGTGGGGAGAAGTAGGACGGAGGAATGGCCACCGCGCCCAGCCATGCGGAGGGCCCTGTGACTTCGGTAAAGGAGGAAAGGCCAACGTGAGCATCCATGAGAGACAAAAGCTGGTGGAGTGGAGCAGGTTGGGGTCGCCTGGCCGGGGCAGGAGAGGTGACAGGCGGGGAAAGTGGCTGTTGGCGATCGGTCTGGGTCGCTCTGCTGTAAAGGGAGCTGGCTGTTCACGGGGAGCTACGGGAGGCATCGTGTTATTCAAACGTGACAACGCACAAAACGTTTCTGTGCTTCTAGACTAAGGTGACCAGATTGTAACATTGGTAAAGCGGGACACCATTGACCGGGGGGAGGGGATTCTTGATTAAAAATTGGGTCTAT
The DNA here is from genome assembly GCA_004027555.1 of Craseonycteris thonglongyai. Lineage (NCBI taxonomy): Eukaryota > Metazoa > Chordata > Mammalia > Chiroptera > Craseonycteridae > Craseonycteris > Craseonycteris thonglongyai. Next base: position 35,196 of record PVKE010000056.1, on the reverse strand, counting down.
CTCCCGCCATTCCCTAGCTTGTCGTGCATTCTTTCCAAAAATCGGGACTTTTTTAAAACACCATGGGAAACATCGGGACTGTCCCGCCCAAAGTGGGATGTCTGGTCACCCTACACAAGGGGACACCAGCGAATGGCCGCCCCTGAGCGGTTCCGATGAAACTTGTCGTCCGTCCAGGAGGAAGCGATGGTTTTGTGTGGATGTCGGCACAGAAAGGAGCTGCTAGACTATTTCTGTCTCAGCAGAACTGGGGCGAGCATTCCCTGGTGCAGAATGGTTATTAGACATGGGAGTTCTCAGATTTATGTGACAAGCTGCCCAGACACTACGAGATAGACAAGGATAGAGAACCGTAGATGGAAACATTACCCTCCGCGTGAAGAAGGCACCGTCAGGACACTTCATGACTAGTGGAAACAGCCGTGTTTGAAAAGATCCTTATATTTAACACGAGAACAATCATGAAGCTTGAAACGACACTCCACGAAATTTCTATCAGAAACTTGGAAAACCTCTTTCGCTTTGCAACGCCCCTCTCAGAAACTGATGTGGGGTGGAATAAACAGACGACGTTTCATTTGCAAAGGGATCACCCGCAAGTGCGTGGAGTAAGTGCCAGGCCCCGGGCTGAACACCGGGACAGAACTGTCACCCCTCCTCTTGGGAGGACTCACCCCCACCCCTCCACTTACTGACTTGTTGGAACACCCCGTCTCTTCCCTGCTCAAAAGGAGGGTGCGAGTCCGGGGTGCTGGACCAACTTCCATTTCCCATCCTGGGCCCACAGGCCTGCATACTTGCGGGCTGCTCTCAGGACCACGTTCCTGAACTCATCTGAGTCGCGTTTCTGCTGCTGCTTGGACATCTACCTGCTGCAAATCCACGCTGGCCTCTCGCGAGGTGGAAATCTCTTCCTTCCTCCGATGACTCAGCTCCTCTCTGTTGTCACCGGGCAGCTCCCTCCCCAATCTGTTCTCCCGCTGATGCCACGCTAGGCAGACCAATCTCTCTCTTCTCCTCCAGGGAAAGCGGATTTCAAGAAACAGAATGAGTCACCTATTTATCCTCTCACAGTCGGGAGCTCCCATTTTTACCGATTTTAACCAGATTTTCCAGCCTCAATCCGTCAATTAGCTTTCAAATGGAATCAACGAAACCTCTTTGTTGGGCTCTTGCTGTGGATGCATATTGGACTACATTGAACACACTGAAGAGACTAGAATTGCTTACCTTAGAGGGGATTTTCATTTGAGGCTAAAAGTAATAGTGCATCATTTTTATTAGGCATTCCACAAAGTAAGCAAATATGTAGCTGATTTCCCCTTTTATAAAGCTTACAAATTATTGAAGTATAAATTGTATTTTATATTTGTAAACTTGGTAGTTGACATTCCTTTTCTATTTCGGCTATCAAGTCGCATGGAGTTTTAAGCATCTTTATTGCAGCGATCCTTGCTTTTTCTTGCTAGACAATGAACATCAGTGTTTAGGAGTGCTGATAAGAGTCTGAATTCTATTCTGCTCCCATTGTTCCTGCGGTGAAATGATTGCCTATTTTTTTTTTTAATATTTATTTATTTATTTATTTTTGACAGAGAGATACAGAGACAGAGACACAGAGAGAACTGAACTGGGGGAGCTCCCAGTTCAGCATATGGGTCCGCACGGGCCGGGGCCGGGATTCGATCCTCGGTCCCCGGCGTTGCAAAGTGAGCACTTAACCCGCTGAGCCATCCCGGCTTCCCCCTGATTGCCTATTTTAAAACCTCCCAAGTAGAGACTGATTGCTATTGAGAACCAGGAAGACTACTTGTAGGAACAACCTTCCTTCTTGGCATTATGGGTAGCAATGGTGATGAAAGTCATATACTGTACGGTACAAGTCATGGACGCTGAACAAATGTTTCACTCACTTGTTCATCATTTAACCACTTAACTGTCAGCCATTCACCTTTGTCTCCTTTTCCAGACACAGTTCTTTGATGTTTGCAGGCAGAACACGTTCTTCTTTTGCTCCCTACTCATTAGTGCCCATCAAAATACACTTTTATATATATATATATATCAAAAAATAAGAATGTGCTGAGAGGCAACACCAGAAACAGGCTGTTTTTCTTGGTAATAGACAAATGGCATCAATAGGATATTCAGGGGTGAGCTCTGTCTTTCAAAAGCTAAATGGTTCATCTGACAAGATAATGAATTTGTTGCTTTTGGGGGGGAAGATTTGCAAAGAAGTTATTTTTTTCTGGATAGACAGTTTAGAAAATGTTGTGAAAGGATATAAAAAGAAAAATAAAGCAAGCCAACGTGTTTAGCACAAATGGATTCCAGTCAGAAATGTGGATGTGGAATATCTTGACAAAAATCTCATCCTGGGCTGACATGCACACGACAGCAGTGCCTTTACTGTGGCTAGAAAATGAGTTTTAGGCTCCATTTAGAACAAGCTTGTCCACCCCGTGGCCTGCAGGCCGCCTGCAGCCTAGGACGGCTTGGAATGTGGCCCAACACAAATTCGTAAACTTAAAACATCACGAGACGTTTTTGGCGACCTTCCATTTTTTCTTTTTTTTCAGCTCATTAGCGATCGTTCGTGGGAGTGCATGTTATGCGTGGTCCAAGACAACTCTTCTTCTGCCAATGTGGCCCAGGGAAACCAAAAAGGTTGGACACCTCTGATTAGAGTCTTATTGAGGGTTGGATGCAAAAAAAAAAAATCACAAAAGTGATTTTTGTTTTATGAAATCCATGTTGTATAGTAGTGATGTGAACTTTACATCATTTTACATTTTTTTCTTTTTGTGTTTGGCTTCAATACGTATCCTACTCTTGGATCCTTACCATACAGGATCTCAGACAAGGGCACAGGGACTACTGTTGGTCTTTCCACCCTGCGGCGGGACGAAGACGCGGGTCACAGCTGTGCGTGCCCAGGGCATAGAGGCTCAGACTGCTACGGCGAAGCGCTGGGTACAGCAGGAGCTTGCGGCTCACAGTTCTGGGGGCTGGACGTGCCCGAGCAGCAGGCCAGCACGGGGGTTTCTGCTGAGACCTTCTTCTGGGCTGCAGGGTTCTTCCTGTCTCCTCAGAGTGGTGAGAGGGCTCAGAGCTCACCGGGCCTTCCATGAGAGCACTGATCCCGTCCTTGGAGGGTCCACCCGCATGGGGTCATCTCTTCCCGAAGGCCCCACCTCCTAACACCCTCACACGTGGGTCAGGGCTTCAGCATATTGGAGGAAATATGTCTGTCTGCTGCAGGGGATGTGGGAGGACAGCATGAAATGGTGAGAAGAGACTATATGTTAGCCCCTGAACGATCAGGGCTTGCAGAGTTTCACCTCTCTTATGTGTGATGGAGAGGGTGTGATGGCTAGTTGGTGTGTCCAGGTTAGAAAAGAAACACAAACGTGGCTGTGTGTGTGTGTGTGTGTGTGTGTGTGTGTGTGTGTGTTTGTGCGCGCGCGCGCGGCTGCTCCCGTAAGACTGACGTTGGAACCTGCGACCGAGTCCAGCACAATGCCCTCGGACGCAGGTGAGGCTGCCCTCGCACGACGGAGCTGGCGGCACCTGCCCCTTTCCCACCTCTGACGTGGACGAACTGAAATGCGGGCGCTTCCTGGGTGTCCAACCTGGAGCTTCTGATTCTGAGCTGGACCCCCATCAGGCCTCCCCACTCTCGGGCCCTCAGGCGGAGACGGGAGCTACCCCTTTTCTGGAGACGTGGGGACTTCTCAGCCTCCCTAGTTGCGTGGGCCAGTCCTTTACCACACATCTCACTCTCCCTGTCTGCCTGTCTGTCCAACCATCCATCCACCCAATCATCTTGTTAAGTTTTTCATACCCACCTGTGTTCGTCTAAAGCAGGGGTCTCCAAACTACCGCCCGCGGGCCGAGGCCCTCTCATCTGGCCCGTGGAGACCTTTTTATCGGAATAAAATAATATTAAATAAATAATTAAAAACAACATCTATGTTTTGATTCTTTTTTATTTGGACCTCGAGTGTGTAGTCGGACCCCAACTGCTGTTTGATAGTTAATGCGGCCCGCGGGCTGAAAAGTTTGGAGACCCCTGGTCTAAAGGTACAACCAGTAAGCAGCACACTGTACTTCAAAACCCACAACATGTACTTCAAAACCCACAACTCTCCCCCAAATTTATTGATCAGCCCTGACACATAATCTCTATTCAACCTACGGCTTAAGCCAGGGAACAAGGTAAATGCATTTAAAATAAAAAAAACCTATTTTAAATTGTATTTATTAACAATCCAACTTTTTCAAAATTCAAAACATGGAAGTGAGAGGCAGTCACTCATAGCGCGTCTATATTTAGTGCTCAGGACCAGTCAGGTCTTGAATGTTGTTTTTTTTCTGGGAAAAAGAGTGTTTTAAAACCTGACCTGGTCCGAGGCTGAAGGTGTTGATTTTTAATGACTGCAAAAGCCCAAAATGATCTTTACTCATTGACAGCATTAGGAAACGGTACTTTTAACAGAACGTTACTTTATCTTTGATATTTTCGAAGACTCTATTAAAACTCTGCTTTCCAGGATTCTGAATGTGATACCACTGCTGTCCATGAAATCTGAACAGGACGGCTTTGGTAGCCTCTATGCTAGGGTGACCAGATGTCCCGCTTTTGGCGGGACGGTCCCGATTTTTAACAATTTGTCCCGCATCCCGCGGCGTTTTAAGAAAGTCCCGATTTTTGGAAAGAATGCACGACAAGCTAGGGAACGGTGGGAGATAGACCCAGTTTTTAATCAAGAACCCCCTCCCCCCTGGTCAATGGTGTCCCTCTTTACCAATGCTAACATCTGGTCACCTTACTCTACACGGTATTGGAACGTGAGGACTCCCACGTCACAGTGCTCACAAGCGGAGCTCCCAGTAACCCTTTAAATTGCTCCTTCCATGTAGCTGGTTTCCACTCAGTCCTGAGGGAGAGTGTGACCAGCCATCTAATAAGAAAGCAAGAGCTTTAAGCTGACCGGCATCAGCGTCAGTAATTCTCAAGCTACTTTGCTGTCGGCACCGTGGGAAGAATAATGAATTAATCCAGAGACTGACCACCCGCAAATGCCACAGACGGAGGCAGGATCGAGGGATGAGAGCAGAGAGACGGGAAGGCAGGGCAGATATTGTGGGTGGGGAGAGGAGCCCCCTGCTGAAATCGATGCATCATAAAATTCAGAAAAACAGAATATACAGAAATGATGTCATTGACATTATTTTAGAATTTTGGATTCTAATGTTTAATGCAATCAAATCATTGCTTTGATTATCTTTATGACTTTTTTTTTTTTGGAAGAAAGCAACACAGACTAACATGTCGTAGCTTCGTTTTCAGTCCAAAAATTAAAATTTCCCTTCAAGTCTACAAATATAATTTCCAATTAATATAGTTTAAATTGTATTTTACCCAGAGAATAATCAACTCACTGGTAACTATTTGGACTATAGAGAAGATTTTAATGAAAGTAAATTACTTAATATAAAAAGAAAATACAGAAGCAGCAAAGAAATACAATGAGCACAATGTAATGATTATTCATTACCCACAATTTCTAATTTATTTTTAATTGGATGTAGTATGCTTAGAAAATGGAAATCAAGGCCCAAATCACAACTTTTACTTTACTGTAATACATTATAGCTTTTAAAAGTTAAGCCAATTTAGTACTGAGAATCTGGACTTGCAAAAACGACAGCTCAGGTGGTGATTAGTGATCTTTACAAGTTTTCACCATACAAGTCCCGCAATATGAAAAGTTCTATGATCCATCTAAAATCTTTAAACGTACTAAAATTTTCAGGAGCCTATTTCAGGATGAAAGAAAAATCATAAATTTGAGTCACTACTTATAGGTTTTAAAAGTTAATGTAGAGAAAGCTGGGATGACTCAGCGGGTTAAGCGCTCGCTTTGCAGCCCTGGAGCCTGAGGATCGAATCCCAGGCCCGGCCCGTGTGGACCCATATGCTGAGCTGGAGTGTAGCCCCCAGTTCAGTTCTTGCCAGGGCCTATGGAGGAGGCTCCCGGCCCAGTTCCTGCCCTGCGCAGCCCCTTGCCCACCTGTGGAGTGAAACTCTATGGAAAACCAATGCTGTCAACTATGGAGACTGCTCTGGGTCCTCCCCCTTCTCTCTGTCTCTCTCTGTCAGTCTCTCTCTGTCAAAACACAATAAAAATAAACCTTAAAAAGAAAAAAGTTAATGGATAAGAAAGATAAAACCCTGAATTTCTCAAGGCAGTTTTCTCCATTATGTATCTCCTCACTACCTTTATTTGGAAATTACAGTGATTTTGGATAGAAGATGGAAACACAGTCATAAGTATGCTTCTTGTGTTCAAATGAAAAGCCCCCCAAATGCCCACATTTAGCTGGGGTGCCTAAGAGTGTCACTGTGTTCGTGTCCTTGAGCTTGGTATCTGAGGGCTGTGTTCCAGGTGAAGTCTGCCCTTTGTGTGAGCTCTTGTAGAAGCTCCTGTAGAAGCACGTGTGGAACACCCGTGAGATCATCAGCAGCTCTTGCTGAGAGTGGTCCGAGGGCTGGGAAGGGCCGCACGCCAACCCGGGCCTCTGTAGTTCACTCCCAAGCGGCCTCGTGGGGACGCGGGCAGGTGTGGAACGTCTGCTCCCTCTTCATGTGAGGAAATGCACCTCGTGGAAATCCGTTAACCTTACACGTTGTCTCAGTGGCACCAAATAACGGCTAGAAAAGGAGCGGCTTACAGAGACAACCTAATTTGGGGATAAGGTTGTGAATGACACAGGCACTGGGTCAACCGGCTTTTTTAGGGGGGGATTTAAAAAAGAAGACTTGTCATGTAGATTTGTGCACCTGGAAACCATGTCATTGTTACCAACCAATGTCACCCTGGTAAATTTAACAATAAAAAAATAGGGAAAAGACTTGAAAATGCTTCACTGTTTGGAATGTTTGGTGCGATCTCTTGCTTGACTGTATCATTCTTAAAACACCAAATGCATCGTGGACGTAAGTCTCAGAAGCAAATCTCCTTTTGTTAGACACCAACAATACCCGAGTAACTAACTAGCTGTTGGACGAAATTAATAGAGACTAAGTCTGGGCACTTTGATTAGGTGCGTGATTGATACTATTATTTTCCTCTTAATAAATGAACATTTGAAATTAAAATTATGAGCAACGCAGCTTTAGGAAGTGTATGGCTAATGATTATCTCCTGGCACCCACGTCTGCATTTTTGACTCAGCTCGCAGTTACTTGGTAGTTGCTATAATATAGATTGCTCTCTGAATGATTTTAATTATAACACTTTGAACGCACTTGGCATTTTATGATGTCTTTGTAGGCTGTCAAATGGCCTGCAGGAAGTTGACAACCAGTACAGCGAGCACATAAAGTGGAAACCAAAAGAATGCCCTAAAATGTCACAGGAAGACGTGGGACGCTTTATACTAGGAGGTGCTCATGCAACCCATAAAACCTCCAGAGGAGAAGGACTCGAGTGAGGGAGAGTTCTGGAAACCACCCTGTGTGAGGAATGGTTAAGGAACTATTAGCCGTTAACCATGATGGCTGAAGAAACCATTCGGTGCAACAGCCGAAGAACTGAAGACTAACTATGACCCGAGCAGCCACCTCAAATTTTCTGAAGGGCTGTTACACAGGAGAGAGATTCTCTCACGTGTCCCAGACGGTCAAGGAAGGATCCACCAGTGGGATCCACAAGCCAGCAAACAGCAAGTCCGGAACATTCCAGCGACAGGTCGTCTAACCACGTGCCATGTGGTTTTGTGAGGCAAGGCCGGGCTTGCGGGGGGCACATGGGTGAAAGCTGGAGGCTGCGAGCAAGGAGGCTGGGAGGGGGAGAGGCCAGAGGTCTTCCAGTCAGCCTCCACCGGCTAAGAAGTCCTGAAGGGAATTTTCACTTTAAGATACGTCATCATGGGGAAGCCAGGATGGCTCAGTGGGTTAAGCGCTCATGTTGCAGCCCCAGGGACGGAGGATCGAATCCCGGCCCTGACCCGTGTGGACCCATATGCTGAGCTGGGGAGTGCCCCCAGTTCAGTTCTCACTGGGGTGAGACCCCGGCCCAGTTCCTGCCCTGTGTAGCCCGCGCCCACCTGTGGAATGAAACTACGTGGAAAAACCAATGATGTGCAACTATGGAGACTGTTCTGGGCCCTCCCCCTTCTCTCTGTCTCTGTGTCTCTCTCTCTCTCTGTCAAAAACAATAAAAATAAAAAAATTTTAAGATACGTCATCACAAGCGAGGAAACGAACCAAATCAGCAAGAACATGACCCGTCTGAGGCAGCTCTGGTGCCGTGACGACCAGGGGACTTCATTATTGGGATTAATTCCCCTAGAAAACGTGTGTGGCGTGCGGCTGGTAAGCGGTGTGTGAGTGACCAGAGCCAGGTATGAAGGAGCCAGCTCCAATCCCGGCATCACTAATTCTCTGGAGGACTCCAGATGAGTCGCTCTCTGTAACAAGTTTCCTCATCCATAAAATGAGAAACGCGTCTGCCGCGGGGATTTCTGCGAGGACGAGATAAAGACGCCATTCAAGAACAAGGCCATAGGAACAAAGCGTTCCACAGCCGGGCTGGGGAGAGCTGTCTTTGTGAGGAGACACTCCGAGCTCCATTCACGAAGAGGGTCCCGGGGATCAGGGAAGCGGATCCGTCCACAAATCAGCGACACTTGTCAGCAGAGAGAAGCCCGAGAGTACAGAGTCCGATTTAGCTGAATTATGCAAATATATTAAAATCCTGCCAACTGTAAAAGCGGTGGCATTTTATCCAAAAAAAGAAAAAAAAATGAATAGAAGCTCCAGTTTATCCACATGGGTTAGATTCTCTGAAGTGTTCAAAGCAGGTGGAATTTTATCAGTCAGAGCCTGGTGTCCTGGTGCTATTCACAACAGAGTACGAGTTCCGTGCCTCCTTCTAGGGACACAGACTCCCTAGAGGGTGGCTGTCCCCGGAGGGTGTCTGTCCCTGGAGGGTGTCTGTCCCCAGAGGGTGTCTGTCCCTGGAGGGTGGCTGTCCCCAGAGGGTGGCTGTCCCTGCGGGCTGCTCACTGACCAGCAGGGTGGTGTGCAGGGCCCGGCCCAGAGGGAACAACGCTGCTCCCTGAGTCAGGCGGGCTGCTCTGTCTAGAGCAGGGGTCTCCAAACTGTGGCCCATGGAGACCTTTTTATCTACGGGAAAAAATTACGGAATCTTACGTGTATCCTGCCAGGATCCGCCGCTTACTTTTTCTACTTCTGTTCACAGTCAATGAGATGCTATAACTGCTGTTGGATAGTTAATGCGGCCCTCGGGCTGAAAAGTTTGGAGACCCCCGGTCTAGAGTGTAGACTGGGGAACAAGTAGGAGCGAGGGAGGGTGGTCCAGAGGGGACACGTGGAGAGAAACAATGCAGCCCGGAGAAAGGAGGCCGCAGGGATGGTGAGTGAGCGTCTGTGGGGAGGTAAGCAGGTCCCAGGGCTGCCTCAGCCCCGGCGGCTTTGCAGGGCGGCCACACACAGGCTTCTCTCTGAGCTCTTGTCCGCGACGGTGCCCCGACCCTGTCTCTGCCCCCGGCCAAACCAGCACGCTGTAGATCTCCTTCGTCATCGCAGCTACGGTGCACGTCACAGTCATCTTTTCTCAGGATTAAGCAATGAAGGAATCGTACGTGCCAGCTTCCTGCGTCTCTCGTGTCCTTTGTTCATCGTCACCTCTGGTATCGTTTTGAAAGAATATTTCTTACTGAGTTCTCTGACTGTAGCTGTCTACTGTATAAAAGACTGTTTCTTTCTGGATGGAGCAGAGGAACCTTGACTGGGTGGTTTTATTAGAAAGTTTCATTCATTTTTTTTTGCTGTTTCTGTCTTCCCACCTTATCGCTCGCTGACGAACAGGGCTGACAGCTACAGGGAGTGGACTGTCCTGCTAAAATGAGCCGTACTGTATGTCCCACACATGCCAATCAAACCAGTGTGTCCTACACAGGCCCTTTATGATTTTTCTAAATTAAATTTCAGTACACAGCCTGGCTATTTTCCTATCCACACAAGGCAAACTGAACGATATAAATTAACTGTTACTGCCAAGGACCACGGAGCGGCTTCCTGTTTAAACAACCTAGGATTTTGCTTCTTTATTCTGCCTTTAATTTAAAGATTAATGGGGTTTTTTGGGGCGGGGAAAGGTTTAGCTCTAGAACACAGTTGTCAGCTTCTGGATTGCTGTCCAAACCAGGAGCTGGCTGAGATGCAGATGGGTTTGGATGGAGGGTGGGGGCTGGCAGAGGCTGGACACGTCTCCCTCCAGGGGCTGTGTGGTCAGGACCCATGGCCCCGATGGTCAGAGCTGACGGCATCGGAGTCAGAGGACATGGTATTTGCCGTCTGTCTGCAGCACAGTCTGGGGTGGGGTCAGTAAGGGGACAGTAAGAGGATGAGTAAAACACTGCTGGGTTCAGATCTCGTCTAGGGCTCCCAGTGCTCGTAGCCGTGAACAACACTGAGCACCTACCGTGTGGCTGGTTAGATGTCACAAAGTTAGTTGTACGGCCTAATATGACAAGACCTTCTTTTTGATCTCAGTGATATAAAAGGGGGGGCTATTTAAACATTACACAACTCAACATTTGACACTGGAAGATTTCAAGTGAATATTTATATGTTGCTGCAGACCAGGGATGTCCAAATTTGTGGGCCACATGGGGAGAAGAAGAATTGTCTTGGGCCACATATAAAATACACTAACACTACCGATAGCTGATGAGCGAAAAAAATAATAATAATTGCAAAAATATCTCCCGCTGCTTTAGGAAAGTTCACGAGTTTGCGTGGGGCTGCCTTCAAAGCCGCCGTGGGCCGCCGTGGGCCGCCGCGGGCTGCAGGTTGCACCAGCTTGTTCTAGACTAAGGTGACCAGACGTCCCGCTTTTGGCAGGACAGTCCCGATTTTTAACAATTTGTCCTGTGTCCTGCGGTGTTTTTAAAAAGTCCCGATTTTTGGAAAGAAAGCACGACAAGCTAGGGAACGGCGGGAGATAGATCCAATTTTTCATCAAGAACCCCCTCCCCCCCGGTTAATGGTGTCCCATTTTACCAATGTTAAAATCTGGTCACCTTGTTCTAGACTCAAGGTCGCACTGGCCCCAGGTCCCCACGTGGCAATGACTGGCCAAGCTGAGTGGCCTCTGACCACCAAGATGGGACACGCGTGGCCCTCATCTGTGCTATGTGACTTCTGTCAGCACCGGAACTGACCACTGCAGTGCCAAATGCTTTATATATTTTAGCTAATTTAATCTGTACCCACAACCTAGTGATGACAGACAGCATCGTGCTAAGTGTATACTTGAGTGACGGAGACTCAGAAATGCTAAATGTCCTAAGGGCACAAGTGTCGGATTTACGATCTGCATTCAGAGGTGTGAGGCTCGAAGCCCTGTGCTCTTTCTGGTGTCGTGTGCTGCCCTTACCACGGAGTTACAAGGCGGGAGTAGAACGCAGTGCCACTTCGATCGTGACTTTTCACAGTACGGAGCATTTTAAAGCTGTGTGTATTCGTTTCTACGCTGAGCAAATGACCACATGTGGAACGGCCGAAAGCCTCACGCGCCTCGGGTACAGGTCTGCAGGCAGAGCCTGAGGCAGGTCTGAAGGTCTGCGTGCCTTCCGGGATCAAGGCAAGGCTGAGCTCTTCCGCCTGCTCTCCTTGGTTCACGGTACCTTCTTCCATCACCCAGACTCTGCCTCCATCGTCCCAACTCCTTTGGCCTTCAATGCTCTTGCCTTTATCTGATAAGGGTCCCTTGATTACACCGAAGCCCCCAGATAATCCAGAATCAGCTTCTTACCTCAAGATTCTTAACTTAATAACGTCAGCAATCGTTTCCCCCATGTAACAAATCAATCAGCAGATGACACCGTAGTAGCTGTGGGCACCTGACTCTGATTTCCATACAGAGTCACCATTTAGATATTCCCCTACCAGTACCGAACATTCGTTTAACAAAACTTTTAATGTAATGCAAGTGAAGTAGAAGCCTAAAAAAGAGGCCTGTAATCAAAAGAGGACTTTAGAAAATGATCTTTATTTGAATTCGAAGTGATCTGCGTTCTTCATTTCAATGGCAAATACAAATTAAACCATGTTCTGAAGGAGATTTCTATAATCAGAAATGACGCGTGCAGATACGGTGACATTGTCCCTGCTTGGTTTTGAAATACCAAGCACGTATAAGAGGCTAACTTTAAACATTAATAATTTTGCTTTTTCAAAACAAAATGTCTTAAATATAGCTGTCATTTCTATTGAAGTCTTTGAAGACATGCTAAGTCTGCAGCTTAAGTGAAACCATTCTCTTCCTTCCCACTCAGAGAGCACCTCTGTTAAAGGAAGCTTCCACAGAGGAGTTTTTGTTATCAGCTCTGAGAACTAAGCTTGCAAATACACGATGAAAAAACATAATGGATAAGAACAAACCCGTCTTTCCAAAGATGTGATTCTTGGTTTCATGCCATTGGTACTGTATTTTTACATGAGAAGTATTGTAGATTTGAAATCATTACCATAATAAAATAACTCATGGTAAGTCAGAATCGTAGTTTGAGTTATTTTGATGGTTTTGGTTTTTTGGTTTTTTTGACCCTCCTTGACTTGTGTAGGTCTGATTTCTGCTGTGAACTAAGAGGTTGCCCCTTCCTCATTATATCCCTCCATCCACCACATTTCATTGTATGTAATGAACATTCTTATACCACCTAAGAAGTGCCTTCCTCGCCTTTAAAAAAAAAATGAAGGTTAAAATAATGGTTTTCAATTGTTGCTAAAAATGTCAAGAGCACATTTTTTAAATCAGATCTTCTTGGTTTATGAATTTAAGTTTTATATAAGTGAATTCTGTCAGAAATGGAACCTTATGATTATTAAAGGTTTTCCTCTTTCAGTGAAACGTCATATGAAATATTTTATGTCAGATAATCTACCAACTGAAGAGTCAATATAGCCAAGCTTCAGTCACCTGTTAGGAGGTAACATTAAATTGTTTTCATGTGCAGGGCTTACTGCAGAGTATTGACTTCTGCAGGTGAGGAAGGGCTGACTGTCTGGGAGCTAATGCTCTCTATCTGGACCGAGATGAAAATGCAGAAGAAAAACAGTGGGGAAGGCAGCTGGTCTACACAGGAACAAGGGACTGCTCTCTACATGCTGATCTGAGGAATAAATGCCCAAAGCTGTTCTTCAAAATAAGTGAGTAAATAAAATCAAGAAAGCTAAAGTTTTATTTCCTTTAAAAAAAAACAAACAACTTATATTGTTGGAAGTGGGTAAGGAGATCATAAAATATTGAAATATAAATTAATTTAGGAAAAATAACCCATCTTTATAATGTTATCCTCCCACCTGGGAACATATTGTTTTTCTCCAGTTATTCAAGTTTATTCTACATCTTCCTGTTAACACTAAATTATTTTCTTCATGCAGGTCCTTTGCTTTTCTCTGAAATAGGAGCATTCAGATATAACAAGAATGAGGCTATTTCTTTAACTTTTGATTACGGCGATACTTCTGCCAGGAATTTGTTGACTTACAACCTTTCTTGTGATTTGTTTAATACAACCTTGCTTGTAATTCTCATGCATTTCTTATTTTTCTCCCCAGAGATAGAAACTTTGGCTGGTAAAAACTCAATTTGCCTCAGTGCAATAATTTGTTCTAATAAAAACAGGGTGTCATTAAAAACCATCATAGGCAGACATTGCCTAACAGATGAAAAACAAGAACACTCTAGCTTTGTGACAATGTTCTGCTTTCATATTTAGCAACAGCATATTCTGCTGCGGTGAGTCCGCCATCGTTTCTGCACTTCTTGTGTACGGTGTGTGTTCACACTGGGGTGAAGCGCAGAGAAGGCCTAGAAGGGGCTGCTGACAGATGCATTAGGTGCTACAAACGAGGTGAAGCAAGGCCTGTTCTGTCCTGAAGGCCAAGGGGAGGCCCTCAGGTCCCTGAGCAGAGCGCAAGACCACGGCGGTGGCGAATGGGACGTGAGCTGCTAACCGTGTTTGGGCTGATGAACGGGAGACACGGGGGAACGGTCTCCAGAGGGGCGAGCGACATGGGGAGAGCCGGGATGACTAGGGTGGGAGTTACTATTGAGGGTTGCGCTGGTGGAACGGGAGAGGGAGGCAGTGGGTGTGAGGGCCACTCCAAAAGGAGACCTAGTGACTCGTCTCCTTTACCTGGTCATCTAAAACAGGAATGAAGCATGACTGAGTTTCCATGCTTAGAATACCGAAGAAATGATAGGACCAAGAGTAGAAACAAGTCAGAAGAGGGAGCTTATCTGAAGGGGAAGATAAGAAATCCAATTTTCGAAATGCCCCCTGCGGGATGGCGACCAGACATACAGGTATGTGTGTCAGTGGTTACTTGGAAAGTATCCGAAGAGGTCTTATAAAGACACAGGTCCTCTACGGATTTGGAATCACCAGTGTAGCAACAGGTATGGTAGCCTTGAGTGGGATGGAAAACAGTATGAATAAGGTGACCAGACGTCCCGCTTTTGGCAGGACAGTCCCAATTTTTAACAATTTGTCCCACTTCCCGTGGCATTTTTAAAAAGTTCCGATTTTTGGAAAGAATGCATGACAAGCTAGGGAACGGTGGGAGATAGACCCAATTTTTAACCAAGAGCCCCCTCCCCCCCGTCAATGGTGTCCTGCTTTACCAATGCTAAAATCTAGTCACCTTAAGTATGAAGGTTCCTTAAAAAATTAAGAATAGATTTACCCTATGACCAGCAATTCCTCTTCTGGTATTTACCTCAATAATGTGAAAGCACTAATTTGTAAAGATGTATGTACCCCTCTGTTCACTGCAGCATTAGTCACAGTGGCCATGTCACAGAAACCTCCTGAGAGCCCCTGAAGGCTGGCGGAAGAAAACGGGGTGGTGCACACGCACAAGGGGATGCTACTCGCTGGGAAAAGATGAAAAGCTGCCGTCTGGGACAACGTGGGTGGATGCTGAGAGAGTCACGCTAAGCAAAATGAGTCACAAAGAAAAGGACAAAAGTGTATGATTCCATCCATATGTGGCACGTGAAACAAAAAGTAACAAGTGGACTAACCAAATACCCACACACCCCCTCACAGATACAACGGAATGGAGTGGGGAGAGGGTGGGCGTATTGGGCCCGAATATACGGTCACAGGAGAAAACGCGACTGGGCCGTCAGCATTCAATAGAGCATAAGAGATTGAATTATAATGGACGAGCATACCTGAAATTAACGTAATGTTACCCCAATAAAGTTAATTTAAGAAAGTATCTATTGAATAAGTGACTGAATGAAAAGCAAACGGATGTTTTTGTAAATATTCAGGCCTTCGGACAGTCTCAGGTGTGACCCTGTGTCATTTCCCTAGTTAAGGACACGTGCTTCACCGGACAATGCCTTTCAGAGGGAGAAGCATTTTGGTTTTTAGTTTCTCCCTACAGATTTGGGTTCTGACCTTGCATTTCGGCGTGTGACTCTTCAAACGGAACAGGAGTCATCTCGGTTTTGAGAGATTTCTTCCCGCTTTTGTTTTCTCCCTTTGAAAAACCAAACAGAGATTGCACATGATTAATTCATATAAAAAAATGAAGCTGAATGTACAATATAGCACAGTTTTCGTCCAGTTCTCAAGACAATCGTTACAACCGCTGTTTGTTCAGGACGTACTGAAGATAGGAATTCTTGCACTTGAATGAACACCCTTGGCTCCACTGTTGCATCGCCGACCTTGCTGTCCACAGGCGCTCTCTGCGTTCAGGCTGCTGCTGCATCTCCCTGGCCCACATTCCCCACATCCCACAGCCCCAGCCTGGTCCTGGTCCAGGTCTTCATGGGAGGAGCTGACATGATGGACAGAGAGCAGTTCAGTGCCTTTACTCAGAGCTCGCCTCTTTCCTGCCCCCATGATTTCATTTGTTTCTCCCTCATCATTTGTCTGAACATCTAGCCCTTTGGAATGTGGGTGTGTCTCCCTGGATGTGGCCCGTGCATACCTGAGGCCCCCATGGGGACACCGTAAAACAAGACATACATTAGAACATACAAAGACTGGTCCCCACGCAGCTCACGGTGTAGCCGGGGAACCAACACGCAGGAACGCAACTGCAACAACACGTGGTAGGTGATGAGACGACGTTTGTAGAGGACAGAGATGGGGCACAAAGAAAGGGAGAGCGGTCAGTTCTGCTGGGGTAGGAGGGAAGGGCAGCACCCGATTCAAAAGGAAGTGCCTTGATTTTCACGAAGCAAGATGGGGTTTTTTTGTTTTCCAGATGGACCAGGCATAGAAAATGGTACAGGAAGAGGATGCACCGTTAGCAAAAGCCCGCGGTGTGATGGTACATAGAAAAGCAACTACAGGAAAAGCAGCTGCTTGGGAAAGAGTGTGAGAAGATGAGACCAGGGAAGCAGGCAGGGGCGAGGGTCCTGAGAGTCTTATAAGCCTTGATGTGGAGTTTGACTTTATTTATAGACACTGTATGTCAGAAACACTTTAAACTGAAAAATAAATTAATCAGATGATTTAATTCAAGCCTCGCGGTAACCATGTGTGATGGGCAAGGCGGCTATTATTATATTCATGCTGTTGAACAGGAAATTAAATGGCTAGAAAGGGAGACCCATGCACGTACTATGAAGTGGTGATACGGTCTTTTTACAGCAGGGGAAGGTGCTACTTGTCAGCTTTCAGAGTGTGGGATTGTTTACTTTGACATAAGAATTAGACAGCAGTCCAGGGCACTCTTGCGAAGCCATGCTAAGCATGCTGTCCACATCTTTCCATTGAAAACGGTCAACGGCAAATGTCCTCGGTCCAGCGTGTTGGGTGCTTTCTACACCGCAGGCTCATCTCGACCTGAGTCCTTAGACCTTGCTGTCTAGGCCCTGATGCATACGCGGGCTTGTACCTGACAGCTTTCATCCGATTCTTTTAGAAAACTAATAATTAGAAAACTAACTATTGCCCTAAAAACCTTACATAGCTCTTTTAGATAAGTCTAGTGAGTAATTCACAAAAACTGTCCTACAGAGAGTTGTAAGTGAATATTGATCACTTTGGGCTTCTGTCGTATAAACACAAATTATTACTAATAATGGTAATAATAACTGCCACTTGGGAAGTCGCTACCATGTGCTTCATATATACTGTATTTGGCAGAAGACTACAAAGCAGGTATTGTCTTCACTTACAGAGGAGCTGACAGAATTTACAACAGGCTTTGTCTAATTCTGTGTTGTGAGAGCTGTTCTGTGCATCTTAGCATGTGCCCTCTCTCTAGCCCTTGCCCAGTAGATGCCAGTCCCATCCCTACTTCTGAGCTGTGATGACCACAAGTATCTCCAGACATTGCCAAATGTCCCAAGTGGCAAAGCTGCTCCCTATTGAGACTCCCGGTCTAGAGAAAACACTGATTTGTTGTCGTTTACTGAGACCAGGCTGTCTGACATCCTCTGTTGCAACTAAATCACGTAGCTAATATTGAAGAAGTGATTACATTTTGGACAACGGTAGAAGTGGACATCAGCTACGAGAAGACGTCTTACTATAGTCCCGAGAACATTATGGTTTCGAAGCAAACCCATGCAATACACATAAAATAATGCGGACAAACCCCAGAGACAAACAGTACGTGAACAATAGCGAGTAGAGCTGTGAAGCGATCGCGTGGGATACAGTGCTTGTTCAAATCCACCACCAGACAAGCGTTGCTGGGGAAGAAGGCTGACTAGGGCTGTGAGGAGCGTACCTGTGTGCTGGGCTGCTGACACCAAGGGCTTGCACTGTCGGAACCCTGTGCATTCCCATCATTCCCTTCTCCGGGCTGCACCTTGTTGAATTTTGTTGTCAACGACTTGAACATCTTCTCAAAGGTGGTTCTGAAAGCTTTGTTTTTCTGACTCTTGTCTCTGGAGGCCCGGAGATGTGCTTTGTTTTTCTTTTCATTAGTAGACAAGCCAATTAGGTGTTTAATCAGGATTTTGTTCCGGTTAATTCCTAGAGGCAACTCTCTAGCTAGTTGGGGCTTTGGCTTAAGAACAGCAAATTACTTCTGGTTGGCTGATCTGAATTCTGTCTATGAACCCTGGAGTCTAAATGCACCAGAGAATAATTTATAAGTGGAAGAGTAAACAAAAGTTTATCATTGATTTGAATTGTTTAAATGTGATCACACTGCCCATTGGTTTGTTTATACTTTCTTTCTAATTACTCACCTACCTATCTCCTCCATCTAGCTAATTTTAATCAAATAATGTGTGCAAATGATTAAAAAAATAAATAAAACAGGCATAAGGGCTTATAATATAAAGCAGCAGCTCACCCCCCAAAGTCCCCATCTCTAGTCCCACAGCTTGAGGTAACTAATCTTTCCTTTTTTGTTCTGATGCTTATTTTCTTTTTTATTAGGCATAAGTATTTTACTATTTGATTAGATTAGTGAACGTAGAAAATACAGCAGACGTTCAGTTAACCAACACCCATGGGCACAGGTAGATGCTGGATAAGTGTTAAGTAGATTCTCCATTAACCTGAATTCTGGTTGATGGAGAATCTACTGTATAACGAAAAGTAAAAAATGCTGCTTCCTATTTCTAGCAGCTTGAACAACCATCTCAGGTTGATCATGATAATGACGTTAAAGTCAACCAGGAGAGAGTTCTGGTTTGCGAGGGCTGCCTTAAGTATGCAGACCATGGGCTTAAGCAGGAATGTGTTTCCGCAAAGCTCTGGAGCTGATGTCTGGGATCGAGGCGTCCTCGGGGGGCCATGAAGGACGGACTGCCCAGGTCTCTCCTTGGCTTGGAGATGACCATCTTCCCCCTGGGTCTTCACACTCTTCTCTCTGTTCACGTTTGTGCCCAAACATAAATAAGGACCTCCGTTATACTGGATTAGGTCCTACCTCAATGACCACATACTCACTTATTTACCTCTTCAGAGACCCTACTTCCAAATACAGTCAGTGTCCAAGGTACTAGGACTTTGAAGGAATACAATTCAGCCCAAAACAGAGACAATATGTTTGAGGGAAATTCTTTTTCTTACAAGTTTATTACTTTCTTACAAATCACTGAAATAGTCTGACTATTGTGTCAATGGGAGAAGAGTAACCATTAAGCTATTAAGGGAACTTACAGTAAATAACTTCAAACAATAACCTGGATAGAAACAATCAGATGTTCTCCCCTTAGGTTTTGGGGGAATTCTATTTTTAAGAGAAGGTAAAACACTGAAAGTAAGCCTGAACACTGGCCATGTCCTGAAATTTTTACTGTACTGAATAAATTATATTCAGTAAGGCAGGAAACTAGATAAATAATGAGTCCCTTTTCCAAGTATAAGACTGTAGAGGAAGAAGCACTGGGCATGTGATCAAGTTACCTGTGAACCTGGTTTTGGCGTCATCTGAAAACAGAAGCTAGGGTGACATGCTCTTAAGGGTTTGGGGAAGATTGCACAATCTGATGAATATGATGACAAAGTATCCGGTATGGATTGAGTGCTCAATAAATATGTGTTAATGAAGTGAATAAAACAAATTGAGTTTCTGAAGTGCACTAAAATTTAAAATACTCTGCTTATTAACGTATATAATCTTACTGAAGAGTAAACATTTACATATTTATGGTATTTTAGGTGCTTTGCTAGCTGTTGTTGGGTATATGGAGATGACCAGCACATGCCCAGTGACACACTCAGATTCTTGACAGAGAAGATGTATAAACAATTACAGTTCAACCTCTAGAATGGAAGCATGTGAGTAACGTTACACTAGCATACAAGACCAGGGGACAGTCTGCCCAGACGTCGGCAGAGAGTGGAGAGCAAAGCTTTGCAGAGCGGTTAACGCTCATGACGGGTTTGGAGGAGAAGGAATTCACAGAGCAGATGTGAAAAGCCAGGACATTCCATACACAGAAGCATAATCCAGCTAATTAAGGTATTACAG
Source organism: Craseonycteris thonglongyai (assembly GCA_004027555.1). Lineage (NCBI taxonomy): Eukaryota > Metazoa > Chordata > Mammalia > Chiroptera > Craseonycteridae > Craseonycteris > Craseonycteris thonglongyai. The sequence goes on along the minus strand of PVKE010000056.1, from coordinate 15,185 downwards.
TAAGTTGCAATTAGTGTGGCCAGCCCAGCCCAGTGCCCTTTGTAGACACATAGCAAAGTTTGATTAAACTACTGTTGAATATCAACAGTATGGAATATGCATACAATTCTTTATATTAAATATAAATCACAGTCCATATCATTTCCCAAAGGGACCAAAGACACTGATTTTATCTTATTTTCATTTTTTTAAGGTTAGCAAAATGCTAATGTTAAGTTAAAAAAATAAATATCCAAAGAAAACTTTCAAATATATTTATTTTTCTTATTGAATATTTAATGATCGTACAAAGTGGATTGGCAACAACGTAGAGGAAATTTCCATCATGAACTATGTGTAACACTATTTAGAAATATTTGCCAGTGTGATTTTATGTGATGACAAATTTAGAGTATTTAGAATTTTTTCAGTCATCTGCAGGTGTAATGTGACTAGATGTAACGCAACTCAGATGTGACGTGAAGAATTTCTGAAACTGAAGTGATTTTAAATACAGTATTTCAGTAAGTAAAACTGCTCTCTCTCTGATTATAGTATTTGCATTGCTTTTAATTCACAATTAAAATGTATGAGCAGTGAATGTAACAGATATTGAGGGTAAAAATGCTTTCAGGAGACTGTTAATAACTTGTGGCATCTGTGACTAATGAATGCTCTATTGATTTAGACTGTGACTAATAGAATAAATGTTTTGAAAAAAATCCTTATGTTAGTATTTTATAAACAATAATTCGGTTGTGATGGATTTGTTATGTGAATATGAATGGGATAACTATGGAAATTTCTTTATTCTTTTACAAAGCTGATGGCCTGCTTCAGTATTTGGTTCCAGTTCTGGACTATTGGTGTTATTTTTTTAATCATCTAGCGAGCTAACTGAAAGCGCTTCAGCTAACTGAAAACCACAATCTGCTCTTATGTAAGGAGATTAGTAGTGCATTCCATAAAGAAGATTGTCTATCTGCAATTAACTTCCTAGCTAAGCTGCTTCTAACTGCCCCACCTCCCATATTCTAAATTTATCAAAAGATCTGAACCTAGTGTTTTAGGAATTTCTGAGCTAAGCCAAGATGTTATTAGTACTAATAAAAAATATCTCCAACTACTAATAAAACTGTTTGGCTTATAAATAATAGCTGTTGGTTATCTCAAAAAAAAAAGAAATGCATACAAAGCAAATATATTAATCCTTGACCCAACATGAAGATCTTACTACTTTTCAACACTCAAATTTACCAATGGTGAAAGTTTTATTGGTCTTTTTGTTTTTTTTTCTTCGATGAGTCTGGTTAAAGGTCTGTCAATTTTGTTTGTTTTAAAAAAAGAAAAACAGCTCTTGGTTTCATTGATCTTTTGTGGTTTTTTTAGTCTCAGTTTCATTTATTTCTGCTCTGATCTTTTTCATTTCTTACTCACTTTGGGCTTTGTTTGGTATTCTTTTCCCAGTTCCCTTAGGTGTAAACTTAAGACTTCATTTGAGATTTTTCTTGTTTCTTTAGGGAGCCCTGCATTGCTATGAATTTTCCTCTGAGGACTGCATTCGCTGTGTCCCACAGTTTTTAGGTCTGTGTGTTTTCATTTTTGTTTGTCTCAAGGCACCTTTTGATTTCTTTCTTGATCTCATTGTTGACTCATTCATTATTTGGTAGCATATTATTGAGCCCCCATGTGTTTGTGTGTTTTACTCTGTGTGTGTGTGTGTGTGTGTGTGTGTGTGTGATTTCTATGATAGTTTCATACCACCATGGTCAGAGAAGACACTTGATATGATTTCAGTCTTCTTGAATGTACTGAGCCTTGTTTTGTGGCCTAACATGGCCAATCTTGGAAAATGTTCCCTGTGCATTTTAAAAGAATGTATATTCTGCTGCGTTGGGGTGAAATGCTCTAAAAATATCAATTAAATCCATCTGCCCTCGTGTGTCATTGAAGACCACTGTTTCTGTGTTGATTTTCTGTCTGGAAGCTCTGTCCATTGGTGTCAGTGGGGTGCATAAGTCCCCACTATGACTGTTACCGTATTTTCCGGCGTATAAGACGACCCCCTAATTTTACAGTTAAAACGTAGGTTTAGGCCTATATTCGCTGTATAAGACTACCCCCCACTTCTGAGGCTATAGTCTTATACAGCGAATATAGGCCTAAACCTACGTTTTAACTGTAAAATTAGGGGGTCGTCTTATACGCCCGGTCGTCTTATACGCTGGAAAATACGGTACTCTTGATCTCAGATTTGCTTTATGTACTTGCGTGCTCATGTACTGGGTGGATAAATGTTAATAGGGTGATGTCCTCTTGTTGGATTGATCCCTTTATTATTATGCAGTGTCCTTTGTCTCTTATTATAATCTTTGTTTTAAAGTCTATTTTGTCTGATATAAGTACTGCTACCCCACTTTTTTTCTTGTTTCCATTTGTGTGAAATGTCTTTTTCCATCCATTTACTTTCAGTCTGTGTGTGTCTTTCGACCTGAGGTGGGTCTCTTGTGGACGTATGCAGAGGTCTTTCAGCTACCCTATGTCTTTTGATTGGAGCATGTAATCCATTTACAGTTAATGAGATTATTGATAGGGCCAAAGTTATTGTCATTTAATTATTCACATTTTTTACCTTCTTTTATTTGTTGTCCCCTTCCTTCTACTCAAAGGAATCCTCTTAACATTTCTTGTAATACTGGCTTGGTGGTAATGAATTCCTTTTTTCCTGTCTGGGAAGTTCTTTATCTCTCCTTCAATTTTAAATGACAGCCTTGCTGGGTACAGTAATCTTGGCTGTGGGACCTTATTTTTCATTACTTTGAATATTTCCTTCCACTCCCTTCTGGCCTGCAAAGATCTATTGAGAAATCTGCTGACAGTCTTATGGGAGCTCCCTTGTAAGTAACCAGTTGCCATGCTCTTGATGCTTTTAGGATTCTCCCCTTGCCTTTGACCTTTGGCATTTTAATTATTATGTGTTTTGAGGAGGACCTGTTGGGGTTCATCTTGATTGGGACTCTGCACTTCCTGGGAGTAGTATTCAGTCATTATTTCTTCAAATAGGTTCTCTATCCCTTGCTCCCCACTTTTCCTACTGGTGCTGCTTTAATGCAAACATTGTTACCCTTGATGTTGTCCAACGGGTCTCTTAAACTATCTTCAGTTTTTAAATTCTTTCTTCGTTTTTGTTATTCTGATTGGGTTCTTTCTGCTACCTTGTCTTCTAAATCTTTGACTTGATCCTCTGCCTCATCTAGTCTGCTGCTGATTCCTTCTAGCATATTCTTCATTTTAGTTATTGTGGCCTTCACTTCTGGCTGGTTCTCTCTTTCTAGTTTCCATGTCCTTCTTTATGCTTGTTATCACTTTGTTAAAATTCTAAGTTTCTTAAGCATTCTTTCAACCAGTATTTTAAACTCTCTCTCTCTCTCTCTCTCTCTCTCTCTCTGGTAGGTTAGTTGCGTCCATTTCATTTAGTTGTTTCTGGCTTCTCCTATTCTTTTATTTAGGACATGTTTCTTGTTTCTTCATTCTGGCTGTCTTTCTGTGTTTGTTTCTAGGTGGCAAGTAGAGCTCTTATGCCTCAGTCTTTGCTGAGCGGCCCTATGTGGTCCAGTGGTCCAATTTCCCTCATCTCCTGTGCCTGTGTTCAAGGAGTGTCCCTTGAATGTGTTGTGTGTGTTTTTCTGTTGTAGGTGAATCTTGACTGCTTTTCTTGGGTCAGTGGATGGAACTGACTCCAAGGCTGAGTTTTTGTTAATACCCATCTCTGATTTCACAGAATAATTTTAACTAAAGGGTTTGTGAATGTCAAGTAGTCCATTCTTTTGTCCCTAGGCACTGTTCCAGAAAGAAACCTGTTTGCATTATTATAGAAATCTGTAGCAATGAGCTCACTTTTAGTTCTTAACATTTTGGTAGTTAATACATTTATTATTTGAATAAAGTTGAAACAGCATCATGAGTCACGAGAAAGAGGCAACTCAACCTAGCAGGGCAAACAGTGTGTATGAAATTAGAGGGTGTAGATGGAACAGCCAGTTCCAGCACTTCCTAACTGTGGGCTTCAGCAACTTACAACTGACATGAAGTCTAGCTTCCTCTTTTGTAAAATAGGAGATAAGCATGCCTCCTTTACAGTATCCCCTTCCACAATTAAATCTTTTGATATTTAATTAAAACTTTTGATATTTAATTAAAAGATACATTTGCCACAGTGATCTACAACTTTGAAAATGCTTGACAGAACTTATAGTGAAATTTATAAACACTAAGTTAAAAATAAAAATTGGCACATATGAATCCCTTTATACCAGGAATGCTAAAAATGGTTTATTCTATGGTTCATTAAAATATATAGCTAACTGACTAACTGATAGCCTGTTAATCTGGTTGATAGAATATATTGGTATACTTATTTTAACACCATTTGCACTAAGACTTGCATAGTATTTGTGTAGACGACCAGCAGCTTTCTACAAATACACTGAAACTATAGTGCATCAGCTACTCACCAGCGCTGCTGTGGAACAATGGGAGCTCCCATATTACGGGTGGGAGTGCAAATTCCACAGCCCCTTTAGAAAACTCCTTGCATTTTCTAACATCCATAAACACATAGCTAGTCTGTGGCCCAGCAAGTCCACCTTCCAGAAGTGAGTGCTCATGTCCACAAAAAACTTGTATGGTGTTTATGTTGAGGAGTTCTATTCATAATTAGCTCAAATTTGGAACTAACCCAAATATCTATCATCAAGGAAACAATTTAAATTGTGGTCTAGTCATACAAAGAATTTCCTCAAAGTAGTCAAAAGGAACAGACAACTGGAATAGACAAAGGAATATACAACAGACAAAGGATCAGACAAAGGAATATACAAGGGCCGTCAAAAAAATGTCCAGCCATGTAATCGTTGCAGTTATACTGACCATGGCTGGATTTTTTTTTTTTTTTGACAACCCTCATACATATAACAACATGACTATATCTTAAAGCCATTGTCTTGAGAGAAAAAAGCCAGACATGAAATAATACATAATTAATGATTTCATTTACATGAAGTGAAAGAACAGACAAAGCTAATCCAGGCTGATATAAATAATAACAACAGTTGCTACTTGGTGGTGGGGTTAGGTTGAGAGTATGGGCAGGTGGTTGACTGGAAAAAAATTAGGAGGGAACTTTATGGGGTGATAGAAGTGTTCTATATGTTGCTCTGGCTGTTGCTTACATCAGTGTTTTATATTTGTCAAAATTTAGTGAACTCTATACTTAATATTTATTCATCATATTATATATTAATCATAATGCAATAAAGTCATGTCAGCTCTCTGTATCTGTAGATGGAGTGCTTTCGACTATGAGGCACCGTTCTACGTCTGGATTAGTCAGAAAAAATCCAGGACTTGGGAGAGAGTGAGTCGGTGTGGACGCATAATTATAGTCACACTACAGTAGAGGTACGGGAACTATGCAGGAATCACACACAGGATGGAGTCACTTATTTCCTGCATGATGTTTTCAGGAGGCTTCCTGGCAGCTGATTCTTGACAGCTAAGTAGAACTTGTGGGGAAGTCGTGTGGGGACAAGGGGGGCGAGACGTGGGACAGGGCTCAGCTGCATGGGGTGTTGAGTGGTAGCACTGCAGGCAAGGGAAAGATGATTATGAATTGTAGCAGAATGAGCTGAATTTACATGAAGCTTGGCCTACTAGAATGTGCTTTTTTGGGGAACTAAATTTCCTGTTTGCTTTTTGGTCAAATGAAGGAAAACCACTTTAATCTCTGAGTTAATTATCCATTGCTGCATCAAAAGTAATCACCTCAGCACTTGGTGCCTGCAAACCACCATCACCTAGTTTTCTCACAAGCCTGCGGGTCAGGCGGGCGGAGCCCTGAGCTCTCTCCTGCACTTGTGGTCAGCAGGCGGGTCAGCTGACCCTGGCAGCTGGTGCATTTAGGATGGGCCACTCACAACCCAGGACTTCTCGACTCTGTGTGTGGCCTGTATATTTTTTCTGATACTTCCAACTAGCTGTATCATTATGTTTTAGATGTGTCTATAAACACCAGTAGTTACATATTATTTTTTTAGCCAGTATAACAATTTTTATCTGGACCATTTAGTGTGTTGATATTTAATGTAAATTACCAACATATTCGGTTTGAATGTTCCATTTTATTTTATGCTTTCTGTTTGTCCTGCCTGTTTTTTCCCCCTACTAAGAGGAGAGTGATGGGGACAGATTGCTCTTGTGATTTTATATATATATATATATATATATATATATATATATATATATATATATATATATATATATATCTTTTTGGCCAGGTAAGTTCTTAGTGTATTTATTTGTGTTAGGTTTTTAGGGGGAGCTGTGGGACTTTTTATATGCCAGTGGTTGAGGACTTTTATTTTTATTTTTATTGCAGATTGTATTTAGCATTGTAAGGGCATGGTGGGAATAAAAAGCAGACTGAAGTTTAGCCTGCTTTATTATTTTTAATTATCTAAACACAATGCACCTGTCTTACTGCTTAGACAAAGCTGATGATTCCTCTCATCTCCCCTTCTTCCTAGATAAACCCTTATACTTTCTTACCTTCTTTAGTCCTGACATTGTTTTATTACTTCCTCTTTTTTCATAATGATGTGGATGATTTCCACTCTGTTTCTATTTATTTTGTAGTGACCCTAAAAGTTCCTACATTTACCTTCAGTCTATCAAACTTTGAGACACGATTCCTTCACTCCTCCCCAAGACAATGCAGGGAACTTAGAATATTTAACCCCAATTACTCTTTTCATGACATAAATGCTATTGTTGTTTACTTATGCTTTTGTTAACCCATCACAAAGCATTACTCATATTGTTTAATATATTCAAAATTCTTTTTGTCTAATGCATAATTGATCATGTTTCATTTCTTCCTGCTTCTCAGACCTTTCACCTCATATAATTTTCTGTTTGCCTGAAGTATATTCAATGAAGTTTCTTTCACGAGAGTTTACTGAAGGCGAATTCTTGCTTTTTTTTTTTTGGTTGTTTGAAGTGTCTTAATTTTACCTTCATTCCTGGGAAATGTTTGTTTCTAGGTATGTCCTTTCAGTGGATTGACAGATTATTACCCTCTGACTTCCAATATTGGTGTGTCAGGAGTCAGATCTCTCTCTAAACTTCCTCTTTTGATGCTCATGTTGCTTCTCTGTCTGCTTTTCAGGTATCCTGTCCCACACCGGTGTCCCGTATCCTGTCCCACACCGGTGTCCTGTATCCTGTCCCACACCGGTGTCCCATGTCCTGTCCCATACCCGTGTCCCGTATCCTGTCCCATACCGGTGTCCCATGTCCTGTCCCACACCGGTGTCCCGTGTCCTGTCCCACACCGGTGTCTTGTGTCCTGTCCCACACCGGTGTCCCGTGTCCTGTCCCACACCGGTGTCCTGTGTCCTGTCCCACACCGGTGTCCCATATCCTGTCCCACACCGGTGTCCCGTGTCCTGTCCCACACCGGTGTCCCGTGTCCTGTCCCACACCGGTGTCCTGTGCTGGTATCCTGCAGCTTCACCACGAGGTGCCTAGATGCATACTTCTCTGTTCATCTTTATGAGACTTGCTGGGCATCTTCAATCTAAGGTGGTGTCTGTGACAGACGACCCCCACAATGGCTCCTGGGGACCCGGCCTCCTGATACGCGTGTGCTTGCACAGTCCCCTCCCATACCCACCAGGGCTGGTTTGTGCAGCCAGTGGAATGTGGCACAGCGACGGCATGTCACTTCTGAGACTGGATGCTGGCTTCTGTCTCCGTCTCGCTCTCGCTCTCTCTCTGGCCCCTTTCACTGGGCATGTCAGCAGTTGTGCTGTGAGAAGCCTTCTGATGGGCCCGCGTGATGAGGAATCGAAGCTTCCCGCCAACAAAGCATAAGAAGTGGCCCTGGTAGCAGATTCCCCAGCCCAATCAAGCTTCCCTGAATTCCCGTTTTATAGGAGAAAACTGAAGACTGCATAGTAAAGATTTATTCTGCATTTTCCCTCAATGAGATTAAAATGGGAATTATGAATAATTTATCATCTACCAGGAGCCTGACGATAACTTGGTTAATAAACCTCAAATGTAGGAGAACAGAACAGCTTCAGATTAAGAAAAAACCTCCAGGAAATAAAGGAGGAGTTAAAAAGTTGTACCTATTTTGTTTCATATGTTTTATGATTTGTTTTCTTTCACAAGATTGTTTTTTTTTAATTAATGGCAACAGTGTACATTATTGCCTTAAAGTATTTCATGTGGGTCATTAAAATGGGTATATCAAATCAGTTACACAATAATTTATGTTTGTTGTAATATTCGTAACTTGTTGAGTACTCTCCTAATTTCTGGAGTAAAGTCAACAGAGATTTCCTCCACAGGTAGCGCTGGCAGATTTTCAATACAAAGAAGTGGGAGTGCCTTTCAAATACTCTACAGAACCTATGTAGGTAGGGAAAATCTCTTCTTCAAAGGTGTATCTACCTATCTCCTGATGTGTCTGGCCATTCCTACTTTCCACCATATCCTGTTATTAAACTAAGGCTAGAACTACAGCGACTCGTCTCTGCACAGGGTTCTGGTTTACAAAGCACATTTCACACAGCACATGAGTGGATTCCCACACATCTACGCTCACTTCCTACACGTTTCCCTAACGTCCTGTACGCTCCCTTAACACAGCACTTAGACGTGACGTTTATGCCTCTTCCACCATATCTAGATTTCTAACTTTGAGAACAGAAATCATGTACTAATGATCACTGTTTGCCTGATATTTAGGCCAAGCTCCTAGCAGATGTCAGAAGAGGTATTAAGTGGCTGACGCTAAGCTAACCCAAGGCATTCTGGACTCTGACATCTATGATCTTTTTATGATGTCACCTTACACTTTATTCAGAATATATTTAAGATACCGAAAGAATTGGGGAAATCATTGAAAAAGCAAAACAAACCCCACAACGTATTTCAAGGAGATTGCTTGGCGTAAGCAATGAAAGGAGAAGGGAAATGTGGCTTTATCACTGTTCTTAACTTGCATTCGCCCCGATACACCTTTGCGGCTGCACCTCCTGTGATTGCCCAACACAGGTATCGTGTGCCATCCCATAACTTCACAACAGGTTAACGGCTAACAAAACCAGTTCATGTTCTGTGCCTGGAAGAACGGACAAATGCTTCGTTTTGAATGGTACGGCTGAGAAATTCAGGGAAGAAAAAAGAAGAAGCAATGACAGATGGGGGTCGTTTAATTTGAGCCAGATTCTAGGCAATCTCTGCATGGATGAGGCAGCGCTGTTCCTTTTGGATCGCTGCTCTGTGCACAGGGCTATACTAGCGCTGAGAGGACCCACACGTGGTAGGCGTGGCATGTGTCCCCAAGGGGCACCTCACCTGTGGGAGTCAGGTATGCAGAAGTGGCGGGTGGCAGGCGGAGTAGCGGATGGAGCTTCTCTTCAGAGGAGGCCTCTGACTCCAAGCCAACAGGCAGAGTCAGGAGTGACAGGAGCTCCCGGTGCGGATCACCTACCTCCAGGTGAGGAGTACAGCCGGCCCCTGAGACCACCGCCCTGGTGTAGAGTAGCTGCTTCAGAACTAGCTGTTCCGAGCGCAGGAAGCAACATTTACTGATTCAGCTGCTCAACCACTTTTTAAGGTGAACGGAAATTACTGTAAATCTTTCTGTCCTTCCTCCTGCAGGTCAGAATGGATGCACATAAAGAGTGTGTAGATTCGTTTAAACGTCTGACCTGCAGGGACAGTGCCCAAGAAGAGGCACTGCAGTGGGTGGGTACTGCAGCTAAGGAGAAGGTGGATTCAAGAATGGGGTTCCTTCATGAATGCATGCAAAGCAATTTCATATTTCTATTTCTCACTGAGTCGCATTCACACAAATGGTATTCTAATAACACATACACTGGCTTGTATATTCATAGAAAGGACTTTCAAAAAAATTATACATCTTAATTATACTGGCCAAAAATTTTTGCCTGATTTAATCCACTATTTTTTTTATTTTTTTCCCCCCAAAGCAGCATGACTTTTTATTTTGGTAGACGATTCTCGCCAGATAAAGCACACATTCGTCAAGAATGGTGATTGACTAAGAGAGGGGAAAATAAACTCCCTAAATTAAAAATAAGACTTTATAAAATGAGAATGATACTACTTACTGATTATGTAAATATTCATGAGAAAAACTCTCCATGTTTAGATGGCTGTGTACTTACAGATAAGAGTACGTTTGTGCTTCTTATAGGGAGATGCATCTCCCCTCACCCCTGAGCTATGGAAGACGTCTCTCTTGCTTTCTCTATGTTTAAAGGGTAGTGAGCAACAGTGGCGGAGTTTTCCTCTTGAGTCATGATTCTTCAAATACTGAATATCTGAATTCTGAAAACCGACGTGCCTTTTTTTGGGGTTTTAAAAATCTGCACACAGAAGAGAGGTGCCCGGTGCCCGGGGGAATTCTGGAACTGTCTGGAAAATCCTGGAGGACTTCAGAAATATCTCAACCACCCTGAATGGACTGTCATTCTGTTGCCTCAACATCAGAATTGAGGCAAACTCCAGGGATACCCAAGTCTAAGTCCCAATTTTCCTGACAATGAGTTCGAGGCTCAGAGAGGTAAAGTGATAAAAAAAGTCAGATTTAGGGCAGAGAGGAGCTAAAAACCCAGGCACCCAGAGTCCCTGTTTAATGCCATTTCTGATATTTCGCAATATTTGGCAACCCTCATATCTGCCTCTTCCTCTGAGCACGACTGGTAATGAGAAGATGTATCTCTGCTCCCAGTATCCCTTCCTCTGACCTTCCCCGCCGTCCACTGCGCTACCTGTTCCTCATGCTGTGGCTTCAGAAAACCTCACTAGAAGCTTCCCTCCGAGATGGCCACCTGGTTCATTTACTAGAAGATGGATGGGCCGGGCCGGGATGGGTGAAAAGGTGGGCAAAGTAGCCTTCCTCTGACATGGGATGTTCCGTCTTATGTTGATCAGTGTGTTTTATGTGTGTCACTGTTACTTTCTCTACTAGGTTTTGTGCATGTAGAGGCCATAGGCCCTGGCATTCTCTCCTTTTTCTGTTCATTTGACAGGAAAAGAGCTCAGTGAATATAGTGTCATTACAACTGTGAGTAATACTTCAACTGAGCGAGCAGCAGAACACATAGCACAAGCGCAGTACTATTTCTGACTTCAAGTCATGAAGCTAAGGACACATTTCTACTTTTTTTTTGAGCTTATAAAATCTGCTAACAAGCCATATGCCATCTTGGAAAACTATAGCATGTATTGTCCAAAGTTTGGTCAGGGAAACAAAACCCACTCAAGATATCGCAAGTAAAAAAGGATTTAATAAATCAGATACTAAAATAAAGGTAATTAGATGTTTACAAACCCATTGGCAGGGTAAAAAAAATGGAAGTCAGAATAGTGCCATTTACGCTCAGGCGTTACAGTTTTCAGAAAGTCCCTGGAATCACAGGACACCAATGCTTGTGTTCTTAGCTGCCCCCCAGAACTGAGCTAGAGGCGACTCCCAGGAAAACACACAGAGCAAACGCAGAACACCCCGCCTGCTGATGCCCCTGGTCTGTGGCCTGCTCTGCCTCCAATGGAGAAACAGTGACACGCTCTGCTTCCCTTTTGCCTCTCCAATTTCATGCCAGTGCTTCTGGCTGGCACATTCTAACTCAAATCCTGCCAAAAGGACACTTGAGAAATGCAGCTCCAGGCTTCTAGCTCCCACAAGATCAGGGAGCGTGGGGGCAGGTGGGTAGAAATGGTGCCAGGATCGTAAAGACAATCCAGTACTTAACAGTTTCCACAGCTTTTCATTTCTCTGCTTTCACCAATTACATCTGATCCTGTTAATTAAAAAAAAAAAGAAATCCTCGGGGTATCTTCATCTGGTGACTTGAGTATGTAACTCGTGCATGGATAACATAGTTCTGATTTTGCAAAAATGAGTAGCTTGAGGATTATGCATCAGAACATCCTGTAGGAGAGGACATGGTATTTAGGCCACTGAAAAGAATTCTTCAAATAACGAAATGGTGTGGCTATATTCTGACATAAACCCACCTAAGGTACACATTCTGGCTTGAAAGTTTTATTTTTGAAAGGAAATTATGATGAATGCATATCGTTTGCTTTTGGGAGAGAGTGTGAGCTTAGAACTTTGAAACAACTTACTAGTATAACTAGCAGGTGTATGATTTTTCTTTGCTTGTACCCATGACAGTTCCAGAATACTCGTATGACACATACCTCAAGACCTTTGTGCTAACAAGGAATTGCTGATGATACTTGAGGAAAAACCAAAGTTCCCTTTGTAGAATTAATACTATTTTCCTGCCATTCCTGCAATTTTCCTTCCTTTGTCGATATTTAACAATTTATACATTTCAAAGCTGTCAACATATAGAAAACATTTTATTTCCCAGAGAAAATATCATCTACTGGATTTAGCAAGAGAGTCACGCTCACAATAGATGATTCATATGAACAATGGCTATCTATAAAAGGGGAGAGGATTGAACAGTATCCTTTGACTGTTGAGGAAAAATCGTACTTCTGTAAGTGTGCTCGGATAAAGCGTATCAATGTCTGCTGGCCCCATAGCTGTCAGTTAACAGGACAGGAAGGTGTTTGTAGACACCGCAGAGATGGTCTGGGGTCTGTGTAGAAGACTGAGCAGTGAGGTGTCTGGGAGGGAGAGGAATGACCAACCAGGAGGCTCTGGAGAGTGTGTGTGTAGGGAGGGGTGGGGATGAAAAAAGGGGAACACAAAGGACTGTGAGGGATATGACCTGAATTCCTTTTCTGATGTTTGAGAGACAAGAGTAAAGCCTGAAATTCTGCTTTATTAGCTATTAATATAGGAATCTTACTTTGTCTGTCTGGACAGCCCTTCATTAAATGTACTGCTCCTAAACAGCACCAGACAGTGATCGTTCAGACAGGTTCCATGAGCATGAGGCTCCTAACTGGGAGATGACCATAGGCATGAGTGTGCCTCTGGGGGCAGGGGAATTCTGCTTGCTACTCACTCCCTGGTCAACTGCTACCCATCCTGACACGGCTCCTCTGACACTTCAGAGCTGCTCGTGTTACTTTTACGTGGTCGGAGAGTCCCACAAGGAGACTAACTGCGTACGGGATAAGCTAGTTGGTCAGATAGTTCAAAGACACCCAACGGTCTGCCCAGCTCTCTCTTTGCTTTGTGTGTTTGACCTTGTGTATTAAGATCTCATGTGTGAATAACCCACGGGCAGGGGCTCTCAATGTCTTGGTCTTAAGGGCCATTCTTAGATATTGTTCTGTCAGGATTCAGTCGTTTACTTAATAAACATTTACTGAGCATTAATTCTGTCTGTATCAAGATACATGCTCAGGAGAAGGGATTAAGAACAAACTTAAAGTTATGAGTATAAAATAAAGCACAGGGGTGTAGTGTAAAGCATAGGTAATATAGTCAATAACATCATAATAACTATGTGTGGTAACAGGTAGGTACTAGACTCCTTGTCGTAATCACTTTGTAAAGCATATAAGTGTTGAACCACTATGTTGTATACCTGAAACTAACATATGTCAACTATAATTAAAAATACATTTAAAGAAAGTAAACTCAGTTATAGAAATACAATAAAGGAAAAAGAAAGGCAAGGTCCCAATCTTCGTGGAGCTTTCATATAAGAGGAACAAACAGACATTTAACGAGTAAAAAACAGTACTCACGGACTCTGGTAAGTACACTGTGGGCAAAAGGCAAGGTGATGAGATACAACAGGAGAGGACATCTCAGCAAGAGGGAATGCTCTCTGGGAAGACAGTTCTCAATAATGGATATGACTCGTTATGGTGAAAGCTGGTTGGAGGACATTTCAGGCTGAGGAAACAGCCGGTATAACATTCCAGCTGCTAGACAGAGGACCTGAATTTTCCAACCCAGCTCCCAGGTTGCAAACATCTACTTTGCTGACTCCCTGTTCTTTCTCTTCCATTTCATAACTTTGGGGAAATTTACTTACACGCATAACTTTTTAAGCCTCAGTGTCTCTATCTTCACTGAAGAATGATAATATATAATCTCGAACATTTTTATATAATTTAAATGAGACAATAAAATGTCTAGCAGTCTCTAGCACCTGAATTATCACTCTTATCATCATCATCATCATCATCATCACCATAACTAGAAAAATAAAAGTATAAACTAGAGGTGATGACAGGCCTTCCAGAATTCTATTTCTATCCTTTTGGTTTCATCCAGCTTTTAGAACGGCTTGGGGTGACATTGATGTGAGCCTGGAATTGGTTTTGGGGCTATGGAACTGGGAAACATTGGGGCAGAAATACAACAGTTGCTGCTATGAACCTCTCCCTGCTCAGTGATGCTACTGCATGATTCACTGAAGAAGTTTTAGAAATCACTTCATGAGAGGAAAACACTTCTATCCCGGTCTCCCTACTGCCCCAATCCACATGTCATAAAAGAAAAAGTTGGCTCTCTACCAATGGATTGGAGAACTGAATTCAAAATTTGTAACGATAAACACAGGCAATAGTTTAGTGGTTACCTGAGGGTAAAGGGGAGGTGGGAGAGGAGAGGGGATTATCAAATATATGTTGATGGAAAGAGCTGACTCTTGGTGGTGAGCACATAATGCAACACATAAACAGTGTCATGTAGAATCGCACACATGGAACTTATGTAATTTTTACCAATCAATGTTACCCCAATACATTTAACAATGAAAACAAATTTTTAAATGTGAATTGCTGAAAATAACTGTGACTGTGTGACTGATGACTAATAGTAATGTTACGCTAATATGCTAATGAGGTTTTTAGAATGAATGATGTTCTGTTTAAATCGATAAGCATATGTAAAAATGTATTACTCTGAATAAGAGCCCTGATATTAAGAACGAGCCCACCCCCAGTGCTCTGGATGTTGGCTGCTCGGCCTCCTGAATCTAGACATAAACTGAAAGGGTAGCTTGGGATCCGAGGAAGGGAGAACAAGTACAGCTCAGTAAGAAACAAACCGGCTGTGGGACTAGAGAGGCTGGAGTCTGACTCACTGCTCCGCTATTACTAACTGTAACAGCACAAGGACCTTGCAGGAGTTACTTAACCTCTGAATGTCACTTCTTTCCTAAACA